>VWYH01001669.1:660665-690850 GCA_013399365.1 Pampusana beccarii | reverse complement strand
CAGCCAATGGGGCGCCGCGTAGGCGGTGCCCCATTGGCTGTCGGGGCGGGGCGTGGGCGGGGCCGGCGCTCCATTGTAACTCTTTGAAGTCTCCAGAAGGCGGAAGGGGAGAAAGTGGGTGCGCGCGCCGCGCGTAGGCGGGGGGGGCTCTTAAAGGGGCCGCGCAACCGCGGCCCCACAAAATCCCAGACTATCAGGGATTGGAAAGGACCTCGAAAACTCATGCAGCCCAATCCCCCCGCCGGAGCAGGAACACCCAGATGAGGTTACACAGGAAGGTGTCCAGGCGGGTTTGAATGGCTGCACAGAAGGAGACTCCACAACCTCCCTGGGCAGCCTGGGCCAGGCTCTGGCACCCTCACTATGAAGAAGTTTCTTCTCATATTTGGGTGGAACCTCCTGTGCTCCAGTTTGCACCCATTGCCCCTTGTCCTGTCACTGGTTGTCACCGAGAAGAGCCTGGCTCCATCCTCCTGACACTGCCCTTTTCCATATTGATCCCCATGAATGAGGTCACCCCTCAGTCTCCTCCAAGCTCAAGAGCCCCAGCTCCCTCAGCCTTTTCCTCGCTGCCACCATCTGCCCCCACCCCAGGGACTGGTGACAGTCCCAGCACCCCCTCATCCCTCACACCACACCGGGCTGCCCACCATGGGCATGTGAGGGGTTAAAGCAATTTTTCTGTGAAAAAGGGAAGAAAAAGGACAACTGCAGCGCTGTCCTGGGAAGACACACGGGTGAGGAGCCTGGGCAGCCTCAGCACATGCCCCATCTGGGTCCTGCTGCCCCCACGCTCCCCAGGGCCCACAGGTGCCTGTTAGGGCCCGTGGGATCCACACCAAGAAGGTTGGGGGGCTGCTCTGAGCCTCAGTTTCCCCTGAGAACGAGAGGAAACGCCCCAAGCCTGGGCACCCACAGCCCCCTCCCCAGCACGCCGGGGCTGCCGGCCGCGGCGAGGCCCGGCCGCCGGCATGTGCTCAGCCCAGAGGAATGTGCCAAATCACTCCCAGATGTGCGCGGCCGCCAGCCCACCGCCCCCTTTGCGGCCCACCGGGGTGGGCACCGGGGACCCCGCACCCACCACCCCACCGTGGGGCTGGGCCCACCACCCACCGCATCCCACCCGGCCACGGGGCCGCGGCATCAGGGTGCCGAGGTCCGGCAGGACAGCGGGGTGCTGGGCGCGGACGGGAGGTGCCGGCGGGACAGGGCTGTGTCCCCGGTGTCCCCATCCTGTGGGGCCCGGCGCTGGCACAGCGGGGTCGCGCGGGGTCCTGCCCCGCACCCCTGGCCCCGGTGCCCGGCAGGAGCGCAGCCGAGCGGAACGGGGCTGTCAGATGGAATCTGGGTGCCGGCGGTGACGGCGCGGCGGGAGGGGACCGTGCCCGCCACGTGGCCGCTTATGTAAGGAGAGTGCAAGGGAGGACAGGGAGACAGCCGGGGCACCGGGGACACCGCCGAGGGCACACGGGGCCCCCGCCGTGCACGTGCGGGCGGGCGCGCAGCCGAATGCGCCAGGGGCTGCCCCCAGCCCAGCCGGGCACTGCCCAGCCCCGCGGGCACCGCACGTGTGTACCGGAGCAAGGGGACATGGGCACACGTGTGCTGGTGTGGGGGGACATCTCTGTCAGTCCCCCGGCCACCCCGCGCGGCTGCTGACCCGGCTGCAATGCAGGGCCTGGGTGTCCTTGGGCGTCCTGGGTGTCCCCGGGTGTCCCGGGGCTGGCAGAGATGTCCCCAAGCCGTGGAGCTCCCACCACGGCGCTGCCAACCCCTCGCCAAGCGGTGACAAACGGCTCCGGCGGGAGCTCCGGCACCCGAGCAGCTGAATCCGTCTGCGCTATTGATTTTTCATCCACTGCGGCAGAGAACGGAGCCGGGGAGGCCGCGGGCACCCCAGCAGGCTGGCACGGCGAGGGAAGCCACCTTCCCACCCCATGTCCCCCAATGGGGACTGTGCCAGGACCAGGGACTCTCCAGATTTGCCGGGGATGCCCAGCACGGCCAGGCCTGGGTGTGGGGTGCCCCCCATGCTGTACCCACAGCTGCCTGTGCAGCTGCCACCTCGCCCAGCACCGCCGTGGGCACAGGGACAGAGGTGCCGGGGGACGATGTGGGGAGCGGGGGCACCGCGGTGCCCGCCCGTGTCACCACCGCGTCACTGCGGTCACACACGCTGCCAGCCGCTTCCTTCCGCCCACCGGCTCCGTGGGGCTGCGTCACGGCCACGGGGCTGGCGTCGGGGGGACACGGGGGTCCCAGGCAGCCCCTGCCCAGCCCAGTGGTGGGATGCCGGTCCCCGCTCAGCCCCACGGCGTGATGGGGGGACAGGGTCCCCTTTGGCCCCCCCAGAGCGGCAGGGATGTGGAGGGAAGCTGCAAAATTAGGTCAAAGTGTCTATTATTTAACATGAGCACCAGAGCTTGGCCGGGAGCTGGGGGGGGGGCACAGCTGGGGATGAGAGGGACTGGGGGGGACACGACCAGACCCTCATGGCCCTGGGGTGGAGATGGAAAGGGGGGGAACAGAGACAGGAGCCAGCGCTGAACCAGAACAACTTTATTAATGCCAGGAGATGGAGGGGACCCCCCACCGCCCCCCACCAGGCCCAGCCTGGGGCCGAGTGCACCCTGCACCCCCTGTGCCACCCCCGGGCCCCCCCTCCTGCAGCCGGGGGCTCGGGGGGGCCCCCAAAGGCTCCAAACAAGCTGGGAGCAACATCAGCACCCAGGATCAGACGTGCTGGGGTGGGAGGGGGCCGGGAGCACCCACCGTCCACGGCTGCTGCTGCAAAGGGGCTGGGGAAGGTGCCAGCCCCCCACCTCTCAGCTCCAGCCACACAAAATTAATAATAATAATAATATTATTAATAACAATATCAATAAAACTGCCTCAGAGCACGACTCAACAAACAACAGCTGAGGCCTCTGAGAACCCTTTCCCTGCTCTGTCCAAACTCTGGATGCACCACAATCCCAGCTGGGGCAGCGCCAAGGAGCCGGGGAAGGGGCTGCCGGGGGGGTCCGGGGGGGGTTTAACGCAGCCCTTGTGCCAGGATGCTGCCCAGCAGCACCACGTCCTGCAGCGCGTGCTCCACCGCCGCCTCCTCCATCTTCAGAGAGACCTGGGGGCGACACGAGACGCTCAGCACCGAACCGCGGGATCCTGTCCCCCCAGGACCCCTGTCCCCCGCGGTACCTTGGCCAGCCGGGCCTCCTTGGCCTTCTTCAGCTCCAGGACGCCACGGGACTCCAGGAGGGTGACAAGGGACAGGCACTCGGCCTGGCCGACGGCGGGGAGACGCTGCTGCCGGCAGACCTGGCTGTAGGCGTCGTGGAGCTGGGGGAGGCAGGGCAGTCAGGCTGTGCCCACGGCCGCCCGCCCGCTCCCCAGATCCGGCCCCGAGGGGGTCCCCGTGTCACTCACCTTCCCCAGCGTCACCTCCCGGGCGCGCAGGCGCCGGGCGAGCAGGAGCAGGGAGCAGAGCAGCAGCTTCTGCTGCAGCGGGAAGGTCTCGGGGGCCCTGTGGCCGGCGGCCGCCAGCCGGTCCCCAAACACCTCCGAGATCACGCGGGAGACGTGCAGGAGCCCCACGCGCCTGGGGACGGGGGACACCGGGGAGGCACCTGTGGGACGGACAGAACTGCAGGAGACCTTGGGGAGGGCGAGAAAGGGGAGCAGAGCAGGTGCCCCACAAAGAGACCCCAGACCCCCCATTGATGCCAGCCTGGTAGTGCCACGCGCAGGGTTTTGGCACAGCAGCAGTCACTCACCACCGGAGAGCGGCTTGAGGAGGGTCTGGCTCCGAACCTCCAGCTCCATCACCTCCACGGCACGTCTGGGGAGAGACAGCCCTGAGCACCGGGCAGAGCGGCCGCCTCGGTGCGGGCACAGCCGGCACGGGCACCCCCGGCACAGGAACCCTGCGGGGCTCACCAGACCCACACCAGCCCTGGCACCGCTGGGTTTTGGGGCAGACACCAACCTGCAGACATCCAGCGCCTTGCGAGCATCACCGGAGACCGCAGAGACCTTGCGGGCACAGAACTGGAGCGCGGCAGCATCCAGGACGGGGTCACCGGCCACCTGCCGAGGAACCGCGCGCTGTCAGCGTGGGCAGAGCCCCCCCCGTGTGTCCCCCCGCGCGTCCCCGCCGTGTCCCACCTGGCCCAGCCGCTCCTGCAGGATGGCGATGAGCTGCTCGCGGGTGTAGGGTGGGAAGCGGAGGACTTGGGGGCCGCCGTGCGGGCGGGCGGCGAGGCGGGCCAGGCTGCGCTCCGTCAGGTCCAGCGCGTTGGCCAAGCCTGCGGGCACAGCGGGGTGAGGAAGGACGGAGCTGCGCCTCCGAGGAAGGGGCGGGCAGGGAGGAGGGGGGCGCAAACCCCCATCAGCCCCCACAATGTGGGTCGGTCCCCAGGGCGGGCAGCGCCGCGCTGCCGCACACTCACCAATAAGAACCAGCCTGGAGCCGGGCAGCCGGGGCCACTCGAACAGGGTGTAGAGCACGTCCTGCCCCTTGCTCTCCAGCTGGTCCAGCTCGTCCAGCACCAACAGCCTGTGGGGGTGTCGGGGAGAAACCCAAATCAGCCCCAGCTCTGCCCCCCACCCCTGGGACCCACTCACTGCACCCTGAGCAGGGAAAACCGGGGCTGCCTCCCCAAGCCGGGCACACTCGGGGTGCTGAGGGGGGAACCCGCGTCCCCCAGCAGGACACTCACACCATGGGTCCCTGGCCCGCCGTCAGCTGTTTCTCCAGCCTCCGCACGCCGTCCCGGCCGGCGGCCGCGGGCAGCCCCAGCTGCTGCGCCACGGCGGGGAACACGCCCTGCGGGCTGCTCAGTGCCATGCAGTTCAGGACGATGGTTTTGCTCCTGGCGAGCTCATCCTGCCGGGAACGGGAGCGTTAAACCCCCGGCCACCCGCTGCCCCACCCGCCACACTCAGCTCTTGCTGCTCCTGCCAGTCCCCTTCACCTTTCCCTGCCCATTTGCTCCACCGGCACCCCCAAAACAGACACCCCATCACCCCAGCGGGACCCCCACCTCGCAGTCGAGCAGCACGCGGCTCAGACAGGCTGTTTTCCCCGTCCCGGGGGCTCCGGAGATGTAGAGGCTGCCGGGCCGGCACCCGCAGACGTGGTCCCGCAGGAACTGCCGGATAACACCGGTCTCCTTGTCCCTGGCGTGGAGCCGCTCGGGCACGGCCGTGTGCAGCACCCGCTTCGCCTGCTGGTAGCAGGTACCTGCGTGGGGGACAGAGAGGGCTCAGGGGGGGCCGTGGCACCCACAGGACCCCGTCCCCCTCCCCGACCGCGCTCACCTTCCTGCCTGAAGAGCCGGGTGCGGGCAGGTGTCCCACCGAGCCCCGAACGCTGGGGGGTCTCCTGCCCCCCACGCTGTGGGGAGGGCCCCGGGCTGCTGGGCTTCTCAGGGGATGTTGGGGAGTCCCCGAAGAGCAAGCGGCGGCCTTGGTTCTCCTTGCTGCGCTTGGCCGGGGAGCAGGGCTGGGCACGGGGGATGTTGCAGAGGTTGTCGTCACCTGTGGGGCAGATGGGTCAGAGGAGCGGCCGAGCACACAGAGCCAACCCCAGCGCTCCGGGGCGCGAGCAAGAGACTGTTTGTAACTCGGTGTTGCTCTCCCTGGGGGGGAAGAAGCTTCACACTTCAGCCCCCCCAGGCCCCAGGGGAGCAGCTTTTCCTCCCAAAACCGGGGGAAGCCACAAATGCAGCTGCATGAGGGACAGGATGGAGCTGGGTCCATCTGCCCATCCCAGTCCCACAGCAGCTTTTGGGAAAGGGGCGCCCCCCCCGCCTTTCCCGGGGGGGTTCCAGGGGAGCTCACCCAGGCGCTTGCGGGGGCTCAGGGGCAGCGCTTTGGTCCAGGCTGAGCACGTGCTCGGGGCCGAGGCTCCAGGGAGGGGTGAGAGCCGCAGGGCGAAGGGGTCGGAGCTGGCGGGGTCGGGGCCGCTCTTGCTCGGAGGGGCGGCGAGGCGGCGGGCGCTCCTCCGGCGGGGGAAGCCGATGGTGGGCTGGCGCTGCGGGCTGCTGCTGGACATGGTGGGGGGTTCTGCGGGTGGAGGGACAACGGTCAGGCGGGGGGACCCCCAACCACGCGGCTCCCGGCTGCCCCATGCCCCCCCCATCCCAAGCCCCGCTCGCATCCCCCCGCTCCACACCCGCTGGCTCTGCCACCACAGCCCAGTCCCACGTCGCCACTCGCGACAGAGCCCCCCAGCACAGCCCTGTCCAGCCCTGTCTCCCCAAAGTCCCCCCAATATCCCCGGACCCGCCGCCGCCACCACCAACCTTCTCGCGCCAACTCAGCCCCGGCTCCGGCACTTCCCGCCACCAGCCCGAGTTGGCCCCGCCCCCTCTTCCCTCATTGGCTGCGCCGCCCGCCGCGGCCGCCAATCGCAAGGTCCCGCGCCAAGCACCGCGGTCGGAGGCGGGGTTCGCCGCCGAACAGCCAATCAGCGAGGCCGCGCGGGGCATGCCGGGAGGCATAGGCGGTGCACGAGGCACGCTGGGAGCTGTAGTCCGACGTCTCGTTGTGCTCCCAGTGTCCCAAATCGCGCATTCCCAGTGCCCCCATCACCCCAATCCCCTTCCCAGCGCCCCCATTCCCCCCAGTCCTGCCTGCCCCTGCTCCCAGTGCCTTCCCAGTGATCCCAGTGCCACCAACCCTGTTCCCAGCACCCCCCATCCTGCCTCCTTAGTGCCTCCCAGTACTCCCAGTACCAGCCTCACTGCAGGAAGATGGGAAGGGCCTGACCCCCTCCCTGGGGCCATAAACCACCCCCGAAGAGGGGAGGGGTCCCTGAGGAGGCACCGAGTGTCCCCTTTCCCCTCCCTCGGACAGCACCCTTGCAGACACGTGTATCTTTATTACTTTTATTTAAATGCAATTTCAAGCTCCTTGGTTTTTATTCTGTTCCCTCTTAAAACCGCCCCTCGCTCCCCCGGGGAGGGGCAGCCAGCGCTTGGGAAGAACCGTTTTTTTTTAACCTTTATTTAAACCAAGCAGCAGCGCTGGGGGAGGTTGATTCTCCAGAAAAACCCACCCCGCTGTGTCCCTCACCATTGGGGAAAGTTTTCATCTTCATAGAAAAAAAAAAAGAACAAAAAAACCCCAAAACAACCCTCAAAACAGTTAGAGGGGAGGGTTTAGTACCCCCACAGCGAGCCCAACCTTCTTCCTATGGTACAAGCTTTTTACAACGTACAAAAGAGATCAGTAACTACAGTTAATGTCCAGCCCCCCCCACCCCGGTACTGCAAGTAAATACAGAAAAACCAGCGCGGTACCAACAGTCGGACAGGGTAGTGTGTAAGGCAAAACAGCAGCTGGAGCCCCCCCGGCACGGGGATGTGTCCCCAGGTCCCTTCCCACCACGTGAGAAACAAGAACAAATGACCCCCCCCACAGTAACAGCATCCCGAGGACAATTAGTGTCTTCCCGTTAAAATGCTCTAGTTTGGTAACCTAGCGTTAAAACCCAGGTGTCTCCTCCTCGCCCCAACCCAGCGGGGTGAAAAGCCAAAGGCTGTGGTGGTTGTGGGGTGTGACACTGGGTGACAGCAGGGATGTCCCCCCAGGGGAGCAGAGAGGGGGGATCCCCCCCAAACGCTGTCGGGCTGGTCCCTACTTGCCCCCCCCGGCTCCTCCACTGGCTCCTGTGCAAAAAAAGCAATCGGCCGCGCCGGGATAACGAGGCTCTGCCGGGTAACGAGGCTCTGCCGGGTAACGAGGCTCTGCCGGGTAACGAGGCTCTGCCGGGGTGTCCCTGCTCCCCCATCACCGTGTCCGTCTCCTGCCCTGTCCCGGCCCCAAGGAATCGGGCACTGAGCCCCCGCTGGTCCCCACCGCTTGGTGTCCACCCCGAGTCCTCATGCCCAGATCTGTGGCGAGTGAGGAGCAAAGGACCCACCCGGGCTGCCGGGGGAGATGCATAGATGAGGGGGGGGGCGGTGTAGAGCATGGGGCTGGGGGGGTCTGCTCGTCTGGGGAAAAGCCGCTGGGAGTTTCTCATGCAGGATCCGGGGGGGCTGGGAGGTGGGGAGGGTCCGTCTGAGGAAGAGGAGGGAGCTCCTTCTCTCTGCTCGGGAACAATCCACCCGCACAGCCGCTTTCACCTGGGGATGGGGGGCAGAGGGGGGGCCCCACGTGTTGCTGCAAGACAAGAAAGCCCGTTGAGGCCAGAACCCGCGGGGAAACGGCCGGCACGGCGTGTCCCACGCCGCTGGCACGCACCGGCCCACCGGTTCGGAGCATCGGGATCCAGCGCGGCCGCTCTCCCCCCTTCACACCCCGCACCAGCCTCCCCCCCACCCCGTGCTCCCCGCAGAGATCTGGAGCCTGGGATTTGCGACTCAAAACCAGCCGCTGCAGCAGCGGATGGAGAGCTCAGGGCTTTTCAAATCCACATTAAACATTCATGGCTCTAAAAATAAATGAGCATCCCGTTCTCCCCGGAGTCTCCTGCGGGATCCGCAGGGCTGACGTGCAGCAGCAGCTCAGCAAGGGCACTTTGTGCTGTGCCGGCAGCGCCGGCTCTGAGCGCGGCTGCTCGGGCTCATCCTGGGATGTGCGGGGGCTCTTTACCCCCCCAGCCCCTGCCCAGCACCAGCTTCAGCCACAGGGGTGGCTGCCGGGTTCATTTATAACCACCCCAGCACCAAAACCCCTTATCACAGGTGGCAACAAGCCTGGCAGCGTTTTCCTGCACAGGCTCAGCAGGGAACAGAGGGGACAGGTGGGATGGGACACCCGCACAGCCCAAATCCTCGGAGACCCCAAGTGGAAGGGGCTGCATTTGGGGCTCAGCAGCCTGGGGAGTGTGTGGAGGCCCCAGGGTGACACTGCAGCACAGAGGATGTGGAGCGGGAGCCCAGGGTGGGTCACATCAGTACAATCATAGAATCATTTTGGTTGGAAAAGCCCCTCAAGATCATGGAGTCCAACTGTTCCCCCACCCCAGCACTGCCCCCTGTCCTGAGAACCTCATGTCCGTCTGTCCAACCCCTCCAGGGATGGTGACTCCAGCACTGCCCTGGGCAGCCTGTTCCAATGCCCCACAGCCCTTCGGGAAAGAAATTATCCCAAATGTCCAACCTCAACCTCCCCTGGTGCAACTTGAGGCCGTTTCCTCTGCTCCTGGCGCTTGTTCCTGGGGAGCAGAGCCCGACCCCCCTGGCTCCAAGCTCCTTTCAGGCAGTTCAGAGATCAGAAGGTCTCCCCTCAGCTCCTGTTCTCCAGCTGAACCCCCCAGCTCCCTCAGCTGCTTCCACCACACTTGTGCTCCAGCTCCTCACCAGCGGGTGGCCAGGGCTGAGCTGCTGTCACCTCCCGGCACCCTCGAGAACACAGGAGGTGGGGGCAGAGCAGGACCAGGACAGCCGGACACCCCCTTTCTTACCTCTGTTTGTTTTGCTGGGGTAGATTCTCTGGAAGTATTTATATTCTTCTGGAGCTGGGAAGTCTTCAACAGGATGGAAGGAGTATTTGGATTCAAAGTCATCTGCAGAGAATAGGGAAAACGGGCAGGTCAGGGAGGAGGCTTTGGGTGAGCTCCAGCTCCAGCCCCCCCGGGGAAATCAGCACCGGCTGTGGGCGCAGCCTCACCCAGGAACGCTCTGACGGTGGAGATGGAGTCGCGGTGCCCGTTCCGCACCGGCGGAGGTGGCGGTGGCGGCCCGGCCGGCGTCCTCGTGGGCGGCGGCGGCGGCTTCCCCCGGCTCGGGGGCTCGGCGGAGCCGTGCAGTCTGTAGGGAGGGGGAGGCGGAGGGGCGTCGCGCCCCCCGTTTCGCAGCATCGGCGGAGGAGGCGGCGGCGCTGCAGGGAGAGCTGGGTCAGCGCCTGCCAAGCCGCGGCGTCCCCAGGGCAAACCCTCCCTCCGGCAGCGCGGCCAAGGACGGCCCCGCCGGAGCTTTCCAGGCCAGAGCACGGCCGGCCCAGGGATGCTCCTACGTGCGCACAGCAGAGATTCTTCCTGCTCGTTCCCAGTATCTACATTCCCCCTCGGCAGTGGCAGCAGCCAGCCTGCTCCCCAGCTCACCGCCCACCCCCAGTCAGACCGAGGTCACCCCCTGCACGAGAGGGGGACCCAAGAGCAGCTACAACCCCGCACACACGAGGGTTTGAAGGCAGCGGCTCCACAGGGAGCCAAGACGCTGCATGCCAGTGCTGGGAAGCCACATCCGCACCAGCACCGAGGCAGTGACGGGACCCACGGCCCCTCCGACCCACCTCTCGCTCCTGCCCAACCTCCCAGGGGTGCACAGCGGCGGTTCACGCTCCTCATTAGGCTAATTACACAGAGCAGCTCTCCAGCTGTGGCTCAAAGGAGGGATTCTGGCAGGGCCGGGGGGACAGAGTGGCCTGGCAGGGGACCAGGCGGGAGCTGCGGTCGGGATGTGGAGCCCGGGAGCGCACGGGGGGGACACTGGGGCAAAGCCACCGCTGCTCCCCACAGCGGGGACACGCTCGTGTGCAGCTCTGTGTGCACGGGGGAATCATCGAGTCCAACCATAACCCACCCCTGGCACTGCCCCATGTCCTGAGAACCTCATCTCCGTCTGTCCAACCCCTGCAGGGACGGTGACTCCAGCACTGCCCTGCGCAGCCTGTTCCAATGCCCGACAACCCCACCACCCCCCAAAAACCCCCGCAGCTTGATCCACCCACCACGGCTGTGAAGGAGCCGGGTCCGGCAGAGCCAACAGTTCTTACCTGCTCCCCGGCTGGGGGGGTCTCTGGCCGGCGGAGGGGGGCGACTGCTCTGGAGAGAGGGGGAGGCTGAGGTGGGTGGCGGCGGCGCCAGCCCCCGCAAGGGACCCGGCGTCTTCCTGTGCAAGGAGTTGTGTCTCTGCGGCAGCTCCGGGGCCGACTCGTTGATGGGGCTGGAAGGGCCGTTGGGGACACCGGGGGGTTGCCGATAAGGGGGCGGCGGGGGGGCGAGAGACTGGCCCTGAGCCCCTGATCCCGTCCGGATAGCGACCGGGGAGGGAGGGGGCTTGACGGGCGGCGGGGCAGGGGGTCCATCCCTGCTCGTGGGCAGTCGCTGTCCCGGGGTGGGTGGCAGGGGTTTCTCCCGGTTGTAGGAGGACACCTTGGTGCCGTGCGCCGGCGGGGGCGCGGGAGGCGCGTTGGCCCGGCGTCCTGGCGGGGGAGGCGGCGGGGCGGACGAGCTGTGCTTCATGCCGGTGCCACCGGCGGTGTTGGGCCGGGAGAGATCCGGCAGGGAGGGTCTCTGCGTGCGCGGCAGCTCCGGAGGAGACGCCCGGCTGTTGTCGGCATCGTCTTGAGGTCGGTTGTTGCTGGCTGGCACCGGGGGCCTGGGGGCGGCTGCTCTGGAACCGGGGACTTGCAGGGTTTGCTTACCGGAGCTGTCTGCGGGGAAGGAAAGCGGAGTTACCAGTCAGGCACAGCGCAGCAGTCAGCGGGAGCGACGTGCTCCGTCCCCGAGCCCGCGCAGGGCAGGCTGCCCGCCCGGCCGGGGAGGGCCAGACCGCGGGGAATGCTGTCTGGCACCGGCAGGGAGCTGGCACGGCGCTCAGCCACACACGGCTCCTCTCTCACCGCTGCTATTTGCTCTCTGGCTTGCTGGAAGGCAGGTTGCCACGGAAAACAGCAGAGAGAAACGTTCAGCAACACACGCGACTCCCGGTCCCTCCGAGGAGGTTTGTGTCGTGGGAGACCACAGGGATGTTGATTTGGGGTCCCCGCCTCTAACCAGCTCAAATCCCCAGGCAAACACAGCAAGATCCTCAGCCCCCTCCCGCAAACCACAGCCCGCCGGCCGTTACCTGCGCCGTCCTTCGCTCCCACGGGTCTGAGCTTGGGGACACCGCCTTGGAAGAGGCCGCCCTTCGGCTGGATCGCAGCTGAGCTGGAGCCGTAGCTGCCGCCACCGCTGCCCTTGGGCTCTGAAAGGAGGCAGAGAGGTTAAGCCCGGTCTTACCAGCTCCTCCAACGAGGAGCTGCTGTAAACCAGCCGGGTGAGAGCCCAGCAGCCGTCCTGAAGGGCACAGCAGGACCCAGCACGGGACTGAGCGCCTCTCGGGGCCGTGCCAGGCGGGTACTCACTCTCTAGGATTGGTGCGCTCCGGTCATTGATTTGTGTCACTTTTTTTAGCTTGGTCCCTTTACAGATGTCCTGCAGGAGGGCCCCGCGGCCCCGCTGCTCCTCTCGGCTCAGTTTCGGCGGCTCTGTGTTCGCCTGGGGACAAGAAGCAGCTCAGCAGGAGCCCGTCTGGGCGTGTGGACACCCCGAATCACAGAGCAGGCGCACCCCACTTCTTCTCTGCTGAGCCCCGATGCCCCCCGCCCCCTGCCAGCAAACTGCCGTCTCCAGGGACTCTTCCAGAGCAACGCGGTTGCCCCAGGAGGTGACGTCCCCATTCTGCAGGGCAAGCTTGAGCTCCTGTCCTACCTAAGCCACAGACACAGCTCAGCTAGAGCCACGTGCAACATCTCCTGCTCTCCCCAGGTCACGGTGGAGCAGAAGACACTAATGTAAAGAAAAGCCACGTGTGGCCCCTTCCACGTACAGACTCTGCTGCAAGGGAAACTGAGGCACAGCCCATGGGTCACCCGAAGCTCTTGCAGGCTGGACTTGAGGAGTCCAAAGACAGCGCAGAGGCCCCGGAAAGCAGCACCATGAGGAGACAGGGCATGTCCCCTCCCCACCGCCCGCAGAGCCCTACCTGACCGAAGGTGGGGGGGGGCGGCGGGCCGGGCGGCGGCGGCGGCGGCGGAGGGATCGGCATCCTGGCCCGGCTCCCGGCGGCTCCGGCTGCTCAGCGCTGGGGACGAGCGCGGTCACTCATTCCTGCGGGAAGGGAGGAGGCTGTCAGCGACAGAGGGGAAAGCGGGCAAGGAGAAGCGCGGCCCCGGGGCTGGCGCGGCAGCACCCCGGGGCTCTTCTCTCCCCGTTGGCTCCAAGGAGCTGCTGGGTTCTCCCAACAGCCCGGAGCAGCAGGTCCCAGGACAATATCCCCACCCCAAATCACCAGGCCCCCCCGCCCCAGCGCAGCACCCGCAGCTGAAATCCGGGATGCTTTTCACGCAGCCGTCTCGCTGCGCAGAGCAAACCCGACCGAGCTAATCCTGCGCCATCAGTCCCGCTCCCTCACATGGAAGCACGACAGGAGCCCGTCAGCGGCACGGCTGGTGCTGGCAGGTGTCCCCAGCGGGTCCCTCCAGCCACCAACACCACGAAACCTGCCAGACGGATCCCCAAGTGGAAGGCAGAGAGCGCAGCACGGTGCTGTCCTGCGGCTCGCACCAAGGAGAGACGTCCCTGTCCCCAAACAGCCCCGACAGATCGCCCCAACCACTCGGATCCCACTTCGCTGACCTCCCAAGGAGGCTGCCTGCGCCCCGCTCCGCTCCCCAGCTCCAAAGAACCCCCGAAGCTGTCCAAGCAGGTGGCGAAACAAGCTTTCCCAACCCCGCTCTGCTTACAGCTCAATCCGTCTCACCAGGAACACAAACCGAATCGGTCCTGCACCCACGGCTCACCCAGAACGGCTCCCGTTTCGCCGGTGGGGCTCCGTGGAGCCCGGTAGCTCCAGTCGGCACCGGAGACTGGGAACGGAGGAAACGGGGACAGGAAGAGGAGCCTGAATCACCAGGAGATCACCGGACGGCCCCGGCGAGCTCGTGCCTCTGACAGCAGGTCGGGCTGTCCCGGCAGCACCGGCTCAGGGAATAGGAATGCGGTGACTGGCGGCCTCGCTCGCCACCCCGGCGGTTTCGGGTGCTCGGGGCAGCCCAAGAGGCAGGGGATGAATGTCCCGCAGACGGCTTTCCCCAGGAAAACCTGTTCCTTACCCATTAAAGGGCCCACAATAGCAACACGAGGTAAGAACAGGACAGTTTCACACCTGAAGCTTCCGACTTCTGATCCCCAACCTCCAGGACGCGCAACGAGAGAGGTGACGGATCCACCCACCACCACGGTGAGAGTTTCTTTAGGACCCAGGCACCGAATCCCAGGTACCCACAACCTTTGAAATGGTTTTATCAGGTATTAAAATCCAGGTTTCTTTCAAGATTCACTTTCTGCTACACAAACTCGTGGGAGGCCGGGATGAGAGCGGGTCCATCCTCACGTCTCAGACGTTCCCGCTCGTGCCACAGGTCTGAGAAGAAGGGACCAGCAGCATCGCGGCGATGCCGGCGGCTCCCCTGCCCTTCAGCAAACCGCCAGCTCTCTGCGGTTCGGGAAAAGAAATAAATAAACCGCCTTTTAATTAAAAGCAGCTCTTCTACTGAGCGAGAAACTCCTCAGCTACGCACACCCTCGTCGCCAAGACGTTCCTCCCTTTATTTTCTGGCGTTTTCCAAGTCACTCGAGATCTCGGCCTGTACCTGTCCCATCAAAGCAAGATCAGAGGCGGCTCAGAACGCGCTCGCCGGGGCTGCCGGGACGTGTTGCAACAGGAATGGTTTTTCGCGGTGATCCTTCCCACCCCGCGGCGGGATCGCAGGGCCGGGATGGCACAAACTGGTGCCAGGGCAGAGCGTGACACCGGGGGACGGCGAGATGACAACAGGAGGGGACAGGCAGGAGAGCCCCGAGCTTGTTTGAACACCGGCAACGGGAGGTAATTAGCAGAGACAGAGCTGAGAAACGTGCCAGGTAACGAGACTCCGGCCTCGCTCTCGTGTGTCACAGGCCTGAGCCAGCGCGGGAGCGGTGCCAGCGCTGTCACCTCCGGCCCACGGGGACAGAAACACCCGTGTCACCCCCCGCCGTGCCGCTGCTCCAGCTGGTTACTCACGGGGTGACGCTCCCCACCCGGGTCTGCGCCTCGATGGCACGTGGGGTGACACAAACCCCTTCGGATGCTCCTGTGACGGGGACAGGCGGCCTCGCTGGACGCAGACAGACGGACGGGCGTTTGCCGGCTGTCAGAAATACGTCGGTGCCACGTCTGCGAGGGAAACACATCATTCGGGTCCCCCCGGTTTGCGCTGCCGCCCCCCACGTCGAGCAGAGCAGTCGGGGACAACCCCAGTGTTCCCTCCCATACACACAGCCAGGGAGGAGAGGGGCATTTTACAAAGAAAACCGTGAGCCATCATCTCCCCGTGTCTAACGTGCCCTTAAAACCAGCGCCGCACCAAAACCCGCGTTCGGATAAACGCCCTGACCTAGATGAGCGAGACAAGAGAAGAGTTGAAACTAAAGCAGCTCGAGGATAAACTGGAGCTGAATCTTCCCGAGAAACGGGTCATTTCGTCTCAGCGCAAGGCCCCGTTCGGGTTGTCGTGGTTTAACAGCAAAGGTCACATTGAAAAACCGAAATCGAGAGGCACGGAGCAAGGCGCACGGCGGCTGCCGGTTATTTCACACCACGAGAAGAGCCGAAGCCTCCGGGTGGGAATGCTGGAGTGATCTGTGGCTTTAAAACACAGCCTAGATCTTTAATGTTCACAAAGACAGACACGGCTGATAAAGATTAGGGAGACACAACCTAAATCCTCCAGGAAAATGAAAAAAAGGGGGGTCCTCCCAGCACTTCTCACCACCCCTTAATGTCTGGCATATGCCTTGTGGAAACCTTTGAAACGTCGCTCCGACAGACTTTTCTTTGCATTTCTTCTCCTTTGTTCCTCGTTTCCAGGGATCCTTTCACCAAACCAGACTCGAGCCTTTGAGGGCTTCATACGCCGTGGCCACGCTTGTGGGGAAAGTGGTTTGAAAGCCCCGAATTGGGGCAGCGAGAGGCACCCGTTAGATCAAAGTGCAGAGGAGAGCTGAGCCAGGAGGGGCGGGTTTGTGCGGGAGCTTGGCTTCTAAAATTAAAAAATAATAATTTAAAAAACCCAACAAAGCTGTGAGAAAAGCAGGAGGAAGACAAGGTGTGAAAAGCACTTTGGAGGAGAGAGAGTTTGCTGAGATGGAGGTGACCCCGCAGAGCTGGAACCCAACATGGGGCAGCCCTGCATTTCCAACCAACACTCCCCTTCCAACCCGGGGTCCAAAACACTATCAAAACCCCAAAACGTTACACTCGGCACTCCCCTTCTCCTCCAAAACAGGTGAATTAGCCAGATCTGGCCCGGGCAGGATGACACGCCACGGTTTTCAGGCGTTTTGCGAGGCCCCGTTTGGCGCGGAGGGAAATGAACTCAACGCCTTTTCCAGCGAGCAGCCCTGGATTCGGCTCATCCCCGGGGTTCGCTTTTTCAGCAGGACAGGCAGCGGTGACCTTCAGACGCCGTCAGCGCGTTTCCTCGCTTTTCAGGGGGATTTGGGCGCCGTGGCGGATTTGTATTTCACAGCTCCGCCGGCTGCCGAGGCGAGGCCGCATTTGCAAACCCGAGATGAAGCGGCTCCATCCTTGGGGAGGCAGCGGCTTTGAACTGCAGATCAAGAGGAATTTCCAAGCCTCTGATGTCGGCTGCAGAATGCGGCTGTACCGGTTTGGGGACCGACTTCCAAGGCTGGACCTCTCAAACACCCTCCCCTCCCGCCCCCGCCTCGCCGGGCACCTTTGTTTTCCACCTCTTCCCATCCAAACCCTCACTCACCCCCAGCAAAACCCTTCCAAATTCAGAGCCCGCGTCCTGCGGAGCCTGACATTTCTGAGGAGCGAGGGCTTCGGCGGCGCTCGAACATGCACCATAAATAATTTATCCTGAAAGACAGCCATCGCAGGATTTAAGGTCATTCAGGCTTTTAAAAAAATCGTATCAGCATGCTTTAAGAGAGCGAGCTGCCATCTCGATTTGGAGCGTCTCGAAGAGCCGGTGCATCCCTGCGTGCAGACAGACAGACAGACACGCTCCGGCCCTGCGGGACTCAGACGTCCGCTGTGAATTATTAACAACCCACGGTCACTGACAACGCATTTTTTAACAAAACCCCGGACACAAAAGTTTCTGAACGCCCCGGGGATGAATTCCACAGCCCGCATCTCCCCATCCCCGGGACCCCGGAGTCAGGCGGGTCTTTCGCAGCTTCCCAGCGGGCTCAGCTCGGTTCGCTTGGCAGAGGAAACCTTTAATCAGGAGCGAGGAATCGTGTCCTGACATTAGGCAAAGGGAAGAGCAGGAAAAGCCGGTCCCGGGAGGAACCGCGGACTTCCCTGCCTCTCCCTGTCCCGTGTGCCAGGCGGGAAGGGAAAGGAAGCCGGGGAGGGAGAGGTGGCACCGGGGGGAGCGGGCAGGAACCGCTCTGCGCCGCCGCTGCCTCCGAGGACACCTCCGATTGTTCGCAGGAAGCGGTGACAGGCGCGGGGACTTCCCGACGCGACCCGCGTGGCCGGGAACGCCGCGCCGCCCGCTCCGCGCCCGCTGGAGGACGATATGCCAACGAATGGAAAGCGGCTCCCGCGCCCGGCGGTGTCAGTGTTCAGATAAAAACAGCTTTTCCGACTGCTAACAACGCACTGTCTGTGCATTTAGAAGCCTGCACGCTGGAGCTGACAGAGCTCGAGGTGCAAGAAAAGCCTCGGTGGCCACAGGAGCAGAGAAGAGCGCCAGCCACCTCCAAGAGCCCTTTAAAGCCCCGCAGCGGTGCCAGGGCCCGCTCAGGCCGAGCTCATTTAGAGACAAACGCTAACGAGCTGTGTCTAAGGCTCCCTGCACCGCAGACCCCGCGCAGCATCAGCCTTCGGTCCCTGCCAGGCTGCGGCCGACGCGCCACCAGCAAAGAGCAAGGAACACGGAACGAACCCGCGGCCCTTCCGAGCGCGAAGCTGTGGCTCAAACAGCACCGGACGCGCGGCGGCGCTGAGCTTACGGCACCGCGGACGGGAGCAGGAAAGCCGGTCTGGGCTCCAGCCTGCCCCCCTGAGTTGACGCCGTCGGCTGCCGCAGCGCTCGCAGGTCTGAGTGGCGAGGCAGGGGCGGCGAAACGCCCGGGGAAACGCTCTGCTGGAAGAAAAAAGCACATTAATTTCCCCCAGACTCACCCCAATACGCGAGCGGTCGGTAACAAGCAGAAGCGACGCCAGGGCAGCGCCCAAGGTCTGATATTTCTTCAGTCTTCCTCCTCTGCCCTCCAGCGTGGCTCCAACGGGCAGCGTTTCCGCAAGAGGTCACAGCACCACGGGACCCAACGGGCTGCGTGGGCAATTTAGGAGAAAAGCCAGTGGTCTGCCCGGTCCCCCATCCACGGGGTTTGGTTACAACCGTGAAAAAAACGGTGAAAGCCCGTGAGGTCAACACACACACGGTGCTGCTCCCCGGAGCCTGGCTGGGGAATACATGTGCCTTTAAAACACGGCGGGACGGGCTCCGGTTTAAACCCCCGCACCAGCCTCCGCCTGGGTTTAAGCAGAGTGTTTAAACATGCTTAAGACCAACCCGAGCCCCCCCATCCTGCCCTGTGGCCCTTTGCTCACCAGGGCTGGGCCAGGAGCCCCCAGAGGGGACAGACCCCCCGTGTCCCCCCGTTGGGGTCTCTCCCACCTCCTGCCAGGCGTCCCCAATGTCCCCTCCTCCTCCTCTGATTCTGGGGAGGCTGAGGACAGAAACCTCCAGCTCCGGGACCTTCTGTCACCTCTCTCCTGCAGGCCAGAGGTGCTGGGGCTCTGCCCGGCCACCACCTTCCCGCCTCGACGCTTTTGCAAGAGCCGCTGCGAGGAGCGGCCCCAAAGGCGACGAGCGGAGCCCGAGTCTCCTGCTGTTTCCACAAAACCCGGCCAAGTATTCTCAGGGTTTTCCTAGGCAAAGGCCAAGCGGGGATGCGTCGATTCGCCATCCAGAACGCACAGGGTAAGCGAGGGAGGCAGAGCGCAAGGCGCTGGGAGGCGGCACGGCCCTCGCCGCGGAATAAAGTCACCCCAAAGCCACAACGGCCTCGCGGAAAGGAAGCAGCCACTCAGAAAACCCTAAAAAATTCAACTGGCTAAAGACACGCGTCTTTCCTCTAACCGGGTTGGCACTCGAGAGTCATTAGGAGAAAATTTACAACCTACCGTAGAATACTCAGCACTTAAGTGTTATTTTGGGACGCGCGCATAAGCTTGACGTTTGTGCGAGAGCTTAAAGCTACAGAAACCTCACAAATCCGCGCTGCAGGATGGGTAACGGCGACGGAGCCCTCGCCGGGGCAGCTTGTGCTGAGATCGCTTCGCCGGGGCAGCCGCGGGGAGCGCGAAGGAAGCGCCTGTGTGGGTGCCAAGGGGAACCGGAGCCAAGCGCCGTCAGGGCGAGCTCTCCGCGCCGGCCGATCCGCGCTCGGCTGCTCCTCGGGTCGGCGGGCGCCAAGAACACGCTGCAAATCCACAGCGGGCGCTGAGGGAGGGCAGGGCTGGCGTTGAGACCGGGCTGGTGGCGGGGTGGGACAGGCGGCCAGGCTGAGCGGTGGGCACGGCTGGGCCTGGCGGATGCAGCCCCGTCACTCCCAGCTCCAGGGTGAAGTCACCAGCACCCCCAGGTCACCTCCACGCTCCAGCCCAGGCGAGGGGACACTGAAGGTGCTCAGTTGCTTCGGCGAAAGCAGAGACGGGCCCTGGGCATGAGCCAGCACTGCAGAATGCATTGCTGCAGGAGGGCATCGCTGCAGGAGCGAGTGCATCGCTGCAGGAGCGCAATGTTGCAGGAGCAAGCACGTTGCTGCAGGAGCAAGGGCACTGCTGCAAGAGCAAGCGCATTTTTGCAGGAGTGAGCAGGTTGCTGCAGGAAAACACCTCTGCAGGAATGTATTTCTGCAGGAGCAAGTGCATCGCTGCAAGAGAGGGTGCACCGCTGCAAGAGCACGTTGCTGCAAGAGCAAACATCGCTGCAAGAGCGTGCACGGCTGCAGGAGCAAGCCTGGCAGCGCAGCAGTGCCACAGCAGCAGGTCAGAGCCAACAAGGCCACTCGAGCGCAGCAGCACCGAGCCCCAGCAAGCAGCCTCCGCCGGGGGCCGCGCTGCGGGCAAACCACGCTAAGGCGAGCGAGCCACGCTAAACCGAGCGGTGTCTGCTCCCCACTTCACCTCCTCCCGCCGGGACCCAGGTCGTGGAGCCCCCCGCGAGCCCCCGCGCCCGCCCAGCAGCTGCTCCCGTCCGGGGGTGCCGGAGGGACGGCGTGAGCCGCAGACACAGGGCTGGAGCGGCCGGTCCTGCCGCGCTGCAGGAGCTGCCACGGTTCTGGCATCGCGTGCGGGAGGCACCGGGGACGGGACGAAGGGAGCAAAAAGGCACCTGAGCCGCAGCCCCACGCGACCCCGCAGCACATTCTGGCTCCCACGACCACTGCCCCACCGCGAAGCTTGAGCCAAAGATGCCTGTTTAGCTCTGGAAAAGACCGTTTAATTTCTGAACCGAGCTCGTAACAGCGAGAAGCGAGTCCTGGGAGCTGCGCTCGTGCCAGAGCCGCCCTGGCAAAGCCAACGGCCGAAACCCAAGACGCTCGGCCCCTCGTCAGGAGAGCACTCACCCCCCCACTCCCTCCTCCCACCTTCGCTCCTCAATAGAAAGCTACTTCTTTGGCAGAGCCGATCTGCCTCCCGTCCAAGCTGCCAGATGTAAGTAAGTAGGTCAGACATGGAGCAGAGCGCTCGAAACGGCGCTTTAAAGTGAAGCAAAGCGGGAAGCGAGCCCTGACCTGGAACGTGCCCTGTCACCTCGGCGCTGGCAGAGCGGGGGGACCGGCATGTGTCACCTCGGGGGCAACGCGGCCAGCAAGGGCGGAAAATCCAACCGCAGCGGAGCAGCGACTCCGCACGGCGACCGGCGGCTCGGGGTCTAACGGCAAAGCCGAAAGCCGTGCGGCCTCACACGTCTGCGGCACCGGCCACAGAACCGCGGACCAACTTGTAGCGCCACAAACGGACCCAAATCGCTGGGAAGCGGTGGGAACGGTGGCACCGGGTGCACGACGCGCTCCAGACGGCACCGGTTTGGCGCAGGGCGGGTGACAGTTCCCGTTTTGTTTGCGGTGGTGGGACAAAGCCAAACCTTCCCCCGTCCCCGTGGCACAAAGAGGGGCCTGTGCTCCCGGCCACGGGAAAACAGGCTCTGCCTTCGTGTTCCAGCAGCGCGGCTGCGAGCGGGAGAGCGCGGCCACTGACACACGGTGTGCCAAGAGGGGACATCTCCCCGGCCGAAACTCCTTGGGGACAAGACAGACTCGATAAGACGAGACCGGCAGCTGGTCTGTGACGAACAGAGGATGCGCTCGCCAGGTTTTGCCCCGGAGAGCACATCGGAGCCGGGTGGATTCACACCTCATCTGCAAACCGGCTCGTTTGGCGGCAGAGATGGGAGCCAGGTCAGATTAAACCCTCGCTGGCAGCCGCCAGCGGGGCAGCGACACCCGCAGCAGAGATCAGGCCAGACCCGCGCGGCCGAGCCTGCCAAAGGTAAAACGAGGCCGATTCGGGACGGCCGCGCCTCTCTGAGGGCTCCCGCTCGGCCTGCGCTTCGTCAAAATGGCTTTTATGCAAAAGCTCTGCCTCTGCCTGCGCCGGGGATGCTGCCGCGCCGGCTCCTCACCAACACCTTCCCAGCCCGTGTTGGGAAACGCGGAGCGGGGAAGTCACAAGGAGCTCAGCACCCACAGCGCCCTGTCAGCTGAGGGGCAGGAGGCGGCCGGCGACTCCTCCCGACGCTTAACGGCAACGGGGGCTGGAGTTAAACCCCCTGAATGCTCCGTCTCTGAGCAGCGTGTGTCGAATAAGCCGTTTCAGAGGACGCCGTACAACCCAGCTCTGCGCTCTCCGTGACAAACGCCAAAACAAGGGACAGCCCGATGGGCGCAGAGGGGACGTGGAGGGGACCAGGGAAGAGCCACACACACCCAAACAGGCACAAACCGCATCGATTCTGCTGAGTCCTGGCAGGGGGAAAGGCTGCGGCTGCTCACGGCACCGCCGCTCTCCCGCCGTCCCAAAGGGCGCAGGGAAAACAATCAGCTACTTATTGGTGTCTGCTCGCAGCCAGGGCTCCGGAGGGGTCTGGAGTGCAAAGCTGCAGCTGGAATTCGGTGCTCAAGGCCGGACGGCGACGTGGGCGGGGAGGGGAGCGGGGACACGCAGCCACAGCCGTGTTTACCCGGAGCGGGAGGAGAGCTCGGCTCCACCGGGGCGCTCGATCCGCAGCCCCACGCTCCAGCTTCCGCAGGTAGAGGCTGCTCAGGTCCCAGTTTGCCAGGACCCGGCCTAGAGGAGAGACTGGACTTGGGGACCCCAGGCCTGGCCTGGGAGCATCATCCCCCCCATCCCAGGACGGCAGAACCGGCCCCAACCCCCCCAGAGCAGCAGAACCGGCCCCAACCCCCCCAGAGCAGCTGTTCACACAGGGGCACTGAGACCCCCTGGGCTCCCAGGGGAGGGGGCGAAGGGAAGAACGGGACAAGGACCTTCCCGTGACATGGGGAGAAGCAGAAGGGGAGAAAATCTGCCCGGGATCCTCAGAGATCCCCGCACCACCCTCTGACACCCCCCAGCACGGGGGGTCCCGGCCGCACCGGGGCCTCCCCTGGGAACCCCCCCCGCCCAGCCCAGAGCACCCGGGCCCAGGCGCCCTACAGGCGGGCCCGGGCGCCCCACAGGCCCCTGTACCCCACACCGAGGCCCCGCAGGCCGCAGCCCCGGCCGCCCCGGCCCCGGTTCCCCCGCTCACCCGCCGCCTCCTCCCGCCGCACCCGGAAACGCGGCCCCGCGGCGCCGTCCGGCCGCCAGCCGCCGCCAAACAAAATGGCGGCCCTCGCCCCTTCCTGCGTCTGCGCCGGCCGGACCGGATGTGGGCGGGGCACGGCGAGGCCGCGGCGCCATGCTGGGGAGGTCGGGGGGACATTGTGGGAAGGGCGGTATGAGGAACGGCGCAGGCCATCTTGAGAAGGTCGGGAGCGCCCGGTTCCGCGGGCGAACAGAGGAGCGAGGGGAGCTCCGTGCCGACCGGGGGTGATTCCCCGCACCGGGTGGAGCCGCCGCTGCAGGCCGGAGGTGCCACGATCCAGCGCGGCTGCTGCCGCAAGCTCCGCCATGTTGGGAAGGTCGGACGGAACCGTGGCGGTCGCCACGTTGGGAAGGTCGCCCCGCACAGCTCCGCGCTGCCGCCACCTTGAGAAGGTCAAGGGTCCGCCCGTCCCTCCGCCCCGGTCGGTAACGGAGCACCGGGGGGTATCACCGCCTGTGACCCCCCCCCCCCAGCACGGCTATGACATCACTCCCCAGCATGACATCACGAGACGGGACAACCTTTTATTGGGGCTCCACGCCCCCCGCCTCCCCGNACCACGTACAAAAATAAAGGGGGGTCCAGCAGGGTCCCCCCCCAGGGGACGGGGGGGCAGTGCGTGCCAGAGGGAATTGGGGTGTGGGGGGTTGATGCGCCCGGGGTCCCCAAACCCGCCCCCCCCACACCCCGTGCCAAGGGTGGGGGGGCAGCACCCACCTGCACCCCCCGCCCCGCGTGAGGCCGGGGCCCCCTGGCCAAAGTGCGTCAGTGCTGGGGGGGGTCCGGGCCCCCCCCGGGGTGGGGGCCCCCCCAGGCCTCACTGGCTGCCGGGCTCCAGTTTGTAGGAGAGCTCGAAGAGCAGGTTCTGGTTGTCGATGACCCGCAGCTGCCGCACGTAGGCCTTGGTCTGCAGCTGGCTGGGGGACGCCTCCAGCTCCAGGCCTGGGGGGGGGAGCATGGACACCCCGCCATGGGGTGTGGGGATGAGGATGAAGGGGTGAGGATGAAGGGTTGTGGGGATGAGGATGCAGGGATGCGAGGATGAGGATGCAGAGAGGAGGATGCAGGGTTGTGGGGATGAGGATGAGGATGAAGGATTGTAGGGATGAGGATGCAGGGACGAGGATACAGCAATGCAGGGATGCAGATGGATGCAAGGACAGGGATGTAGCGATGAGGATTCAGGGATGGGGTTGCAGGGATACAGGGATGGGGATAAGGATGCAGGGATGAAGATGCAGGGATGCAGATGGATGCAAGGACAGGGATGTAGCGATGAGGATTCAGGGATGGGGTTGCAGGGATACAGGGATGGGGATAAGGATGCAGGGATGCGGGGTTGCAGAGATGAAGATGCAGGGATGCGGAGATGGGGATGCAGGGATGAGGATGCAGAGACGTGGGAATGCAGGGATGAGGAAGCAGGAATGAGGATGCAGGGATGAAGATGTAGGGATGAAGACTCAGGGATGCGGGGAAGGGGTTGCAGGGATGCAGACACATCTCCATTCCTCAGGGCCAGCACCAGGCCCCCCCCGCCATACTCACAGAGCGGGCGGCTCCGGTACTTTCGGATGGTCCTGACTTTCTCAGCGATGCAGTGCTGGGGCAGAGAGCAGCCCCCCATCAGCCCCCAGCCCCATGGGACCCTGTCCAGCCCCCCAGGGACCACCTGCCCCCCCAAGACCCTGCTGCACACCCTGGGGCACCCCCAATCCCCCAGGGACACCCCCAGGGACCCTATTCTGCACCCTGGGGAGCCCCCAGAGCTCCCACCCTCAGTGGGCGCCCTTGTCCTTACCCTGGGTGTCCCTCAGCCATGTACCCCCCGCCAGCAAAAGGCACCCACCAGTTTCTCCACGTTGACCAGCCCATCCAGGAGGGTCTTGCTGCCTTCGTGCAGGAAGGTCAGATCTGGGGGGCAAGTGGGGAGTGAGGGGTGGCCCTATGGGGCAACAGTGGGACCCCAGCCCACCGTGGGGTGCGGGCAGCCCCCGTGCCCACCCCCCCACCTTTGAGGATGAGCGGCAGGAAGGGAATGAGCGGGGGTTTCATCTTGGCCAGCACCTCCCGGTAGGTCTTGTGGTTCCTGCAGGGATCCTGGCGGGGGAAAGGGTGTCAGAGCTGGGGGGGAGCCCCCCATGGGTGCCAGCACCCCGTCCTGCACCCCCACACACACTGGGCACAGGGACATTGCAGGTGGCCGGGGGGGGGTGTCAAAGACACCCCAGGCCAGCGTGGGAAAACCCCCTCTGCCCCCCAGCTCCCCAAACACCCCCTGGGGGGGTCCCCAACCCCCACGGGTGCCCGGGCCCCTCTCACCGTCAGGTTCTCAAACTTCCGAAACAGGTTCTTGAATTTCCCTGGGAGTTTCTGCAAGACAAACCCAGGAGGCGTAAGCACCCGGGGGGGGTCCAGGAACACCTGGGGGGTCCAGCAGCACCCAGGGGGGTCCAGGAGCACCCAGGGGGTCTGGGAGCACCCGGGAGGGGAGTCCAGGACCCCTCACCTCCCAGGTGAGGCGCAGGCGGCTGATGGCCGCGTTGTTGAGCCCGATGACGATGGCGTAGAAGGAGAGCATGTCCTGGTTCTGCTTGCAGCTGGGGACAGAGGACACGGTGAGGGGCTCACAGGGGACCCCCCCGCGCCCCCCCCGGCCCCGCACTCACATGGCGGCGATCTTGATGAGCTTCTTGAGCAGGTGGGCGCGCTTGCCCAGCGACTCGCAGAGCAGCAGCTCGGTGCCCACCCAGTGCTGCACCTCGCTGCAGCGCTGCAGCAGCAGCTCCAGGTTCGCCGTCTCCCGCCGGCCCCGCTCCCCGTGGAACACGTAATCCACGAACTCCAGCTGCGGCGGAGGGCACAGGGACATCGCCAGGGTTCCCCCCGCCACGGTGCACCCCCCGCCGCCACCTCCAACCCCCTGGCTGCCCCCAGACCTCGTGGATGCAGCGGAACAGCTCCCAGTGGAAGGCGGTGACGTGGTTGGCGATGTCCTCCGGCTCGGCGCGGTGGATCTCAGTGTCCCCCGGGACCACCTGGATCTCCTCGGGTAGCGGCACCTGCCAGGGGACATGGAATCATCACATAACCATTCTGGTTGGAAAAGCCCCTCAAGATCATGGAGTCCAACTGTTCCCCCACCCCTGGCACTGCCCCATGTCCTGAGAACCTCATCTCCGTCTGTCCAACCCTGCAGGGATGGTGACTCCAGCACTGCCCTGGGCAGCCTGTTCCAATGCCCCACAGCCCTTTGGGGAAGAAATTGTTCCCCAGATCCAACCTCAACCTCCCCTGGTGCAACTCGAGGCCGTTTCCTCGCTGAACCCCCAGCTCCCTCAGCCGCTCCCATCACACTTGTGCTCCAGCCCCTTCCCCAGCTCCGTTCCCTTCTCTCAACTCAATCCAGCACCTCAAGGCCTTTCTTGGCGTGAGGGGCCCAAAACTGACCCCAGGATTCATTGTTTGGCCTCCCCGGTGCCCAGCACAGGGGGACGATCGCTGCCCTGGGCCTGCTGGCCACACTGTGGCTGCCACAGGCCAGGACGCTGGTGGCATTTTTGGCCACTTGGGCACACGCTGGCTCACGTTCAGCTGAGGATGCTCAGACACAGGGGTGCTCGGAGGGTGCTGGACCATGGGGGTCCCACAGGAGGGTCCCCCCCTTTTCTACACAGGGGTCACCATGGCCCCGGGCAGTTTGGGGGTGTCCCCAGCACAGTGCTCACCAGAGAGTCGAAGGTGTCCCTGGTGCAGGCGAAGAGGTGGCTGTTGATGCCCAGGGTGGTGAAGACACACTCCTCGCTGGGCTGCAGCACGGCTTTCTCTGCGGGCAGAGCGCGGGCAGGGGGCTCAGCACCGGCCGGCCCCCCCAATTCCCGCAGCCCCCCAGCCCAGCCCCACGGGCACCTCCCGACGAGGCCATGGTGACGAGGATGAGGGCGTCCTCACGGGCGCCCTGCTCCTCCGAGTACTGCAGCTTCTCGGTGACCGAGGCCAGGATGTCCTGCACCGAGGCCGAGAGGCGGCTGCGGATGGTGACGTACGAGTGGTCGGGCATGTACACGCGGCAGAAAACTGGGGAGAAAGCGGGGGGGGGGCGTCAAGGACCTGTGCACCTCCCCAGAGGGCTCTGGAGCTTCAACTGGGGAAACTGAGGCACAGAGCAGGCACAGCCCCTTGCAGCCATGGGTGGGCGAAGGAGGGGACCCCAGTGCCCATCCCGGCACCGGGCCGCGGTCACTCACTCTCGTCGGAGCCCCGGAAAGCCACCCGGGTCTGCAGGCACGAGTCGATGCGGCGGAAGTGCCTGAACAGCGGCTTCACCTGCTTGTTCGGGGGGGGCGTCTCGTCGGCCACCCTGCGGCACCGGCGCGGGGTCAGGGGGGGTCCAGCACGGCCAAGCACCCTTGGGTGCTGCACCCCGAGCCCTGCGGGGATGCTCTGCCACCCCCACCCGGCTCCCTGCTCATTACCAAAGGGCTGCTAATGAGCTAATGACCCCCCCCAGCTCCTGGGGACCACGACTCCTTGTCCCCCCTGGGGACCCCCTGACCCACAGGGTGCCCCATTTCCCCTGGGGACCCCCTGCCCCCTCCTCACTTGAGCTCCACGGTCTCCACGAGCTGGTGCAGCTTGAGGATCTCATCCTCCAGTTCGTTGTAGAGCGACGTGTCCTTCATGATGAGCAGGTAGAGCTCCTGGGGGGGGCAAGAGGGGCTCAGGGCGGGGGGCTATGGGGGGCTAAGGGGCGCAGGGGGGGCACCCACCTTGATCACCTTCCCGGCGCTCTCCTCCTCCTGCAGCAGCCCCTTGTAGGTCTCGAGGAAATGCAGCAGCACGGCCAGCACCGCCTGCTTGCGCCGCAGCCCGGACCCCCCCTCCCAGTGCGCCGGGGGGCTGCCCCCCGCCAGCACGAAGGTGGCACCGTCAAGGAGGTGACACGGCAAGGAGGGACCCGGCCCACGGGCACCCGCTGCACCCCGGGCACCTTGTGAGTGTCTTTGTGCCCCCCCCCCCATTGGCACCCCACTGCCTGCCTTGCACCCGAATGTATAAGCCCACCCTCGTGTCACCCTCACCCCCACCCTTTTGTCACCCTCATGCCCTCCTGGTTACACCCTCACACTCACCCCTCCGCCACCCCCATGTCCCACCTTGGACCCCCCCCCCGCATTGAAACCTTGTGCCCACCCTCTTGCCAATATAGTGCTGACAATATCTCAACCCTCATGGCACCCTCATGCCCACCCTTACGGCACCCCAGTTCCTTCTGTGCCCCCCCAATGCCCTCCTTGTGCCCTCCACCTTGCAACCCCATGCCCCACCTTTTGTCACCCTTGTGCCCTCCTGGTTGCACCCCCACACTCACCCCTCTGACACCCCCACGCCCTTCCCTGCCCAACCTCGGACCCCTCCCCATCAAAACCTCGTGCCCACCTTCCCTGACCCCCCCCATGCCCACCTCGCTGCCCCCCAAGGATATTGCTGGTGCAGCTGCTGCAGGAAGCGCTCGGTGGGCAGGAACAGCGAGTGTGTGAGTACAATGTCATCCAGCAGCAACTCTGGGGGACACGGGGGGGCAGGTGTGGGCACCCCACCCCACACAGCCCCCCGAGAGCAGCAGCCCAGGGAGCGATGCTCATTCCCAAGGTGACGGCAGGACCCGCCGAGCCCCCCCCGCACCCAGCGCTGACTCACGGACCCACTCCCAGCGCCGTGGGGCAGACGGGTCCCGGGGGGGCACAGTGCGGGGGCAGAGGCGCCGGCAGGGCAGGACCTGAGCCGCGACACCCGGCACACCGACCGGCCCGGCTGCGGGCAAACCGGGACACGGCTCAGGGCAATGGGGAAACTGAGGCAGGCAAGGGAGGGCAGGTGGCAGCAGGAAATATTCGGGCACAGCACGGCGAGGCCAGCGCCGGGGGAGCCGGTGTCACAGCCGAGCTCTCTGGGCCGGCACCGGCCCTGGGGAGGGGGTTTCGGCACAGCCGGGAGTTACAGATGTTACCCCCAACACCGGGTGAGCCGAGGGGCTGAGCCCGGCGGCCGTGCCCGTCACGCCACAACCCGGCCATCACCACGACCTTTGGACACAGCAGGGCCCGCTCCCTGAGGAACCCTGGACCCTGTCCCTGAGCAGGTCCCTGGCCGGGGGTGGCTGTGCCCGTGTGCCACCGGGACACCACGGCGGGACCCCAGTGTCCCTTTCACCCCCACGTGCCAAGCGTCCCCCTGGCCACCCCCTGGGCCCTGGCCCATTAACCCAGCCACGGATCTGTGCCGAGCCGGGGCTGAGGCTCCCCCGGCACCACCGCGCCGAGGTTTGGTGCCCATGGGGAGCGAGCTGCCGCCAAAAGCAGGACACGGCAGTCTGGGCCACAGGCCGGACCCACCAACCCCCCCCAGCGCTGCCGAGCTGCTGCCCCACATCCAGCGTCCTGCACCCGCACCGGGAGCGGGGCGGGCAGGGGCACCGGCGGTGTGGGGGCACCCCCAGGGCAGGTACAGAGCCCCCACTCCCCTGTCTCCCCTGCCGCAGGTGCAGCCCCTTCCTGGGCTCTGCTGGGGGGGCAGAAGGAGCCAAACAACCCCCATCCCTGCAGGCTGCAGCTCCCTCCATCCGTGCCTCAGTTTCCCCATCTCTCTGCTGCACACACACCATTCCCCAGGGCCGCAGAGACGGCTTCCCCACACTCGAATGCGGCTGGGGGAGCCCCCAGACCTCCGTGCTGGCTCCTGCTCCCCCCACCGCTCCCTGGCAGCCCTGGCACGGCAGGGCCGGGCCTGGCAGCGTGTTGGTGCAGGTAGGGCCTGGTGCTGCCAGTCCCATCTTGCTCCTACCCGAAGGGCTCCCTCGTGTCACCGAGTGAGTCCCACCCCAGCCCTGCAGCAGGGGGGTAGCAGCAGATTGTGGTGTCCCCCAGTTCCCCAGCACGGTCAGCCAGAGCAGGGACCCCCCCAGTGTGGGAGAGCTCCCAGCCCCTGCCTGGCTCCCACACAGCCCCGCGCACCCAAAACCACCCCGGCACCTCACACGGGGAGCCGCGGTGGGATGGCACCCCGAAACCTGTGCTGGAGGGAAGGGGTGTCCGCCTGCCCCCCCTCCATCACTGCAGTTCCCATCGTGGCTAATTTTAGCACCGGGAAAATGTTAAAGATTAACCGGGCAGCTGCCGGCTCTGCGCGGTGCGGTGGCAGCCGGTGCCCGGCCAACCTCA
The DNA here is from genome assembly GCA_013399365.1 of Pampusana beccarii. Classification (NCBI taxonomy): domain Eukaryota; kingdom Metazoa; phylum Chordata; class Aves; order Columbiformes; family Columbidae; genus Pampusana; species Pampusana beccarii. The sequence goes on along the minus strand of VWYH01001669.1, from coordinate 661,004 downwards.
CTCTCTGCCAGGCCTGGCGCTGCCACCGAGCCCCCGTCCCCTGCCCGGCCGCTCTGCCGCACCGGGGGCCCGGACACCACTGCCCCGTGGGACCCCTGCCCATCCCGCAAAGCCTCTGCCCCCCTCGCTGCCACCGGCGCCCTGGCCCGGCGGGGACCCAGCCTGACCTTGGCCACCCCAACCGGGCACCCGCCTGCGCCCTGCGCGGTGCCGCCGGCGTCTCCCGCCCCGGCATCTCCCACCCCGGCATCCATCAGCGCATCCTCCGGGCGGGCGCCCATCAGACACCCCCGACCCTCCCCCGCTGCCGCATCGCCCCCCAGCATCCCCCATGGCAGC
>VWYH01001669.1:644337-660004 GCA_013399365.1 Pampusana beccarii | reverse complement strand
GCACCGGGGAGCGGGGAGCCGGGGGCGGCCCCGGCGCGGGGCTGCGATGACACCGGGTACAACCGCGGCAGTGACGGTCACGCAGCGGGACACGGGCCCCCCCCGCAGCAGCCCCGCACAGGTGATGCGTCGCACACCCCGGTAACCCCCGCAGCACCGTCACACCGGGGACACGGCCACGCGCGCTCAGCCACGCACGGGGGACACGTTGGCAGAGCCCCCGCGGAGGACGGGGCGCAGCCCACACCCTGTCACCCCCCCACTGTCACACCAGCGGCACCGTCGCATGTCCCGACAGAGGGACACAGTCCCACCCCTCCCTCCGTGTGCTCACCCCCGTGTCACAGCCCGACGCCTTGTCCCCTGCACACCCACCCGGCCCCCCCATGCCAGCGCCGGCACCCTGGGCCCCACAGGACCGTCCCCCCCATGGTGTCCATCCAGGGGGGCACATCCCCAGGTGTGGGGTGACCCACCCCTGGCACCCCCAGCCCAGCTCTCTGCACCCTTCACAGCGTGGGAAAGGGGCGGCAGTGGGTGCAGGACCCCCCACCCCGGCGCGGGCACCCCCCCTGGGGCCGGGGCCGCCCCGCGGGCAGGGCCGGGCAGGTTGGGGCAGCTGCCCCCCCCGCGCCGTCTGCCAGCCGGGAACAGGCCGTGCCGGGCCGGCGAGCCGGGGCAGGTGCCGGGGCAGGGCAGGGTGGGAGGCGGCGCCCGCCCGGGGCAGAACCACCGTGTCCCCCCCCGCTGGGTGCTGGGCACCCGCCCTGCCCCGGCCCCGCTGCCCCCGGTCCCCCCAACAGCATCTGAGGAGGCGCCAGGGCCGGGTCCCGCTCTGCACCCCCAGGCAGGGCAGTGGTGGTGACAGCAGCGGGGGACAGACCCTGTGTGCCCCCACAGCCGCCACCTCCCGGGGTTCATTCCCTGCAGCCCTGGGGTGGGGTGGCAGCAATGACCAGGGGGACACAGAGGGTGACCCCAAAGGTGGCCCCGTAGCCGCCGCAGTGTCTGGGCAGGCAGACTCGGGGGGTTTGGGGAGGGATGGAAGGACGGGGGTCCCGGAGGCTCCGGCTTTGTTCCCGCTTTGCCTCTACCCAGCAGTTGCTTGGCAACTCCATGGGAAAGCGGCAAAACGTGTCCCCATGTCCCCATCCCCGGCTGCACGGGCCCAGGAGGGTGGCACGGTGCGGTACGGCACAGCGTTGCCCTTCTCTGCCCCATGGCACCTCTACCCACCCCACCAGTGCCCAGACCCCCCCACCCAAGACCCCAAAACACTCCCACCAAGCCAAGCTCCTCCGTCCCCTCTGCCCAGGGTGGCGGGACAAGGGTCCCCAGCCCTGGGTGCGAGTGGTGCCCACTGGCCAGGCTGTGACTGCAAAGAGAGGCTGGAGGGGAAACTGAGGCACAGAGCAGCCACGCTCACCGGTGGCAGCGAGACAACGGCCGGGCTGGGCGGACAGGAGGGACCCGGAACATCGTGCTGCGCCGAGGGCCCCGCTCGCCCCCAGAAAACGTGCCCCAGCTCCTCTCCCCTGGCATAGACCGGGGCAGTGCTGGCGCAGAGCGAGCTATTAATATTAGCTTAATTAAGTTGCTGTTATTTCTCCTAACGAGCTGGGATCTGGAGCAGGCGTTTCTCTCCCGAAGCCTGCACCTCCATTCGCAGCCGCCTCGCGTTCCCCCCGCCCCGGCAGCCGAGCGGGGGGTGCGAAGCCTCCAGGCACCGCTCAGAACAGACCTTGTGTAGGAGGGAAAAATTACAGCGAGGGAAAAATCCCTCCCCGAGCCAGCGCCTTAACCCACTTCCCAGCTGTGGCGCTGGGAGGGGGGAATCTCAGCATTTGGGGAAGGGGAGAGCTCGTGGTCGAGGGGAGCAAAGCTTCTCCACGATGTCCCTGCGACGGTCTGAGCTGGGCCCCGGCCTGGGCTCAGCCCTGAGCCCTCTGCCAGGGAGGGAAACTGAGGCAGGGGCGCTGGTGAGGGAAGGGGCAGCGCGGTTTGGGAGGTCGATCGATGGCTCCTGCTGCTGGATGGGCTGTGGGACCCCAACCCCGAGGGCAGGAGCTGGGGAGAGCTGCTGGGAACGGAGGAAAGGCGCCGGGAGCGGTGCAGGAACTGGGGTACGTGCCAGCCACCCCCGTTTGCCGTGGGAAGCCGGGCCGCGGGCCAGGGGAGGCTGCGGTGGTGCCGAGGCGGCAGCGCGGTGCAGAAGCACAGGCGGCGGCTCCCACACCACCTCCTCACCAGTTGTGCCCTCCCCTGCGAGAGAGGAGAGGAGAAGAAAGGATTCCAGTCCCACCAGAAGCTCCTGGAAAGGGGGGAGCAGCTCCCGAGCTTCCCGGCAGCGCGGTGGGACGCTGGTGTTCACCGGGAACGCCGCGCCCGCAGGTCTGAGCCCCGAGAAAAGAGACACGAGAGAGAGAACCGGCTGCTTTCTAAAATGTATTCTCATCCGCGTGCCGACACAACGCTGGTTACAAATGCGCACTCCGAAGGGACAGGAATCCAAATAAACAAAAACCAAAAAAACCCATCACAGTGTTGTAAGGTCCAGGACTTGAGTCACGCAACCGATATGTTAACGATACATTTCAGCCTTAAGGCAGAGAAAACAGTTAACATTTAAAACATGAGGGATTTCTGCTTTTAAAACATCGCTTTGAGGTCTCGAAATAAGGTACAAAAAGGTCATAGAGTCACGGACAACAAACAAAGAAGGTATTTCTGCTCATGCATGACATCTCGAGCAGAGAGCAGGGCGGGCAGCCGGGCACCCCTCCCTCGCCGCAGATGGGGATTTGGAGGCCGAGACGTTCCCCGTCTCGCCGAGGAGCCTGTGCCAGCAGCTGGCGCCTCCCGAGCCGCGCCGGCACGTGCCCGGGGCGAGCGGCAGGAACCGGCAGCCCTCGGCAGCTCGCCTCGCCAGCTTTCCTAACGCAATTTGCCAACAATGCGAGGACGCGGCCAAGCCCGAGCGGCCCCGGGAGCCGCGGGATCCGTGCTGCGGGACGGGAGAGCCAGCCCGGCTCGGCACAGCCGGCACCGCGGTGCCAGTCGCACCAGCAGATCGGCTTCCGAAGCCAAACAGGGGTGACGAAGCCGCCGTCCCCGCGGGGACTTGGTTCACGCGGGAGCCCAGGGTGAGTGCGTCGGGGCGGGTTCCAACAGCCCCTTCCACTTCCACAGCAGCAACACCCAAGCGCCAGGAGCAAATCCCTCCCGCGCGGGCCCTGTCGAGCCGGTTTGGCTGCTGGTTTGGCTGTTCTGGCAGCGGCGAGGTGCCTGGGTGCCCATAAACCTCCCTCTCTGCCGCCGATTCGGCAGAGGTGCAGGCGGCGGGTGGAAACCAAGGTGTGCTGTGGCAATGGGGATCGCCCCGCGCTCCTGCACACAGATTCACATCTGATGCAAGCTCGGAATGGAGAGAAACTGCGAGTGACACAAGTTACCAAGAGGGCTCGTTCGGAGAAAGAAACGGGAGGAGCTTCTAAATGAAGTGGTGACTGCACGGGGAGCGCGTTCCTGACGGCAACCGCCCAGCTGCCCTCCCCGTGCTTAAACAACGGCAGAAATAAACTTGCAAATTTAAAGAGAGAATTGAAATGCAGAAGTAATTCATCAGCTGTCTCCGCGGGGGGCAGGGGGTGTTACATTCCGCCAGACAAACAAATTCAGAATACCCAAAAGAAACAAATCGGCTTTACTGAAGGAGCTGGTTCATTTCTTAAATAAAAACAGAGACCACAATCAAGCCAGTCGAGTTTAACATCCTAGGGAGGGAAAAGGGCAGGGGTTTAGTAAAAGAGAGAAGTTGCGAGAACTTGTGGCCAAGGACCGACTCTGGGGGTTGAGATTCTTCGGTGACCTCCGTGTCCCAGCGAGGGAGGGGGGAGAAGGGCAGATCAGCAGCGGTGAGATGGTTTTTGGAAGGGCACCGGTAAAACCAGAGAGGGAAGGTGCCTGGCCCTGAGCACAAGCCGGTGCAGCTGATTTCATCCGGCTGCCTCACCTACGCCCAGGGAAGGAGCCGTTCCCGAGGAGGAGCCTCCTCTTTGCCGAGGTGCCGGGTCTGCCGTTAGGTTTCCCACGTTTTCCTACGTGTTGCTCCTCTCATTTGCTTTTTCACCTTTGCTGTCCTGGTGGGGAAGAGGAAAGAGAAGCAAAGGTTTAGGCTGCCCCACCACAAACACCGCGCGGGGGTTGCGGTGCTGCCGCTGGGGTGCTGGAGCAAACACCCCCCACATTTGGGTGCCAAAACATAACAACCACCCCGCACACGCCTCCTCCGTGCACAACCAGCTCCCTTCAGCCAAGCTCTCCTCGCGGTTAACCCTTTTTCCATGGCGAGGGCACCTCGATCAGACGATCTCGCTGCACGTTTCCCAGCCCTCTGCTGCGTACGGGGAAACAAGCGGCACATGCCCGCCCGGGTCTGGGCTTGCCGCGATTCCGGCTCGCTCAGCTCCCGTGCGCCGAGCAGGGTATTAAAGGGGAAGCCAAACACACAGGTGGCACTCGGGTGTACACACACAGGCACAGCTCGCAGCACCGGGGCGAGGAAACCATTCCCAGCGCAGAGAAAGGGATCTCGGCTCTGGAAAGCCTTTAAGTTTGCTGCCTGAATTATCTACAGAGGTCTCAATATTTATTCTGTCAGAGAAGTCACTGCCTCCTAACATAAGTCTGGCTTTTTCTTGCTATAAAGTGTTTTGTTTTCTACCTGTGCAATTTTTTTTTAAAAAAAGGTGAGAGTCCATTTTGGACTTACTTTTAACATGAGCTTAGTTTTTAAGTATTTAGAAAACCAAATTAACTGGAGCCCTGCTTACCACCTGCAATGAGAAGCTGAGGTTTGGGACATGTCAAAGATTAGACAGATTTTCTTGGAAGAATGTATTTTTTGGGTAGGAGACTGCAGCATCACACACACCCCAAGGATACAGCACTGCACACGCACAGGCTCATACCGAGGGGACAGTACCTCAGGAGGTGGTGGCTTGATAGTGACAGGCTGGGACATCCTGCGGGGTGGCGAAGGCTTGGGCTGCACTTGCTGCTGGACAGTGTTGTAGTACGTGACCCCTCCGTACACCTGGGACTGCGCCTGCGCTCCCCAGAGAGCAGAATCATAGAACCATGGAATCATTTTGGTTGGAAAAGCCCCTCAAGATCATCGAGTCCACCCGTTTCCCCACCCCAGCACTGCCCCATGTCCTGAGAACCTCATCTCCGTCTGTCCAACCCCTCCAGGGATGGTGACTCCAGCACTGCCCTGGGCAGCCTGTTCCAATGCCCCACAGCCCTTTGGGGAAGAAATTGTTCCTAAATCCAACCTCAACCTCCCCTGGTGCAACTCGAGGCCGTTTCCTCGCTGAACCCCCAGCTCCCTCAGCCGCTCCCATCACACTTGTGCTCCAGCCCCTTCCCCAGCTCCGTTCCCTTCTCTCAACTCAATCCAGCACCTCAAGGCCTTTCTTGGCATGAGGGGCCCAAAACTGACCCCAGGATTCATTGTTTGGCCTCCCCGGTGCCCAGCACAGGGGGACGATCGCTGCCCTGGGCCTGCTGGCCACACTGTGGCTGCCACAGGCCAGGATGCTGGTGGCATTTTTGGCCACTTGGGCACACGCTGGCTCACGTTCAGCTGCAGCTCTGCCCTGCCGAGTTTCCCAGCTGCCATCTTACGTCTGTGCTTTGCAACAATAGCAGCTGCCGTTTTTCTGTGCAGACAAGGCAGGTAACAGTTCCCCTTCACACCGAGACCTCCTCCAGCTGCCCGGGGGCTCAGGATCCACCCCGAAACCAGGACAAGTCCCTGCTGGGGCAGCAGGGAAGCTCAGAGAGGCTGCAGGGCCCGGGGAGCGTGCACATCTCTGGCCTGCCACTGCGTGTCAGCCGTGTGCCGCTCGCACGGCGCCCGCGGGAGCGCTGAGCTGGGAATCGTGATGCCCACAGGCATCTGCATCCTCACAGCTACTGTGGATGTCCTTCCGCAGAGGAAGAATGGATCCACCAACACAAGGATTTCATCCGCTAGACCCTAAACCCTAAACCCAGGGCAGCTGCGCAGCAGCCACAGGAATAGTCCTTTTTGGTTGCCCAACGCAAGCGTAGAGCGGGATGACGGTAAAACATCTCCCACCACGGAACAGCCCAGCTGCTGCGCATCGTTGCCCAAGAGGCCTCTGAGGATTCCCCCCCCACCCCACGGGATCCCACCTGCTCTGGGCGGCTCCTGCTCGGCGCAGCTCACCTGAGTGTTGGAATAGAGGTGAGGAGGAGGCGGAGGGGGCAGCGCTCCCGGGGGGTAGGGGTAGCCAGGATTCCCGAAATTCATCACTCCAGGAGGGGAGAAGTAAGTCGGGGCGAGCAGCTGCTGCGGCGGGGGCTGGCCCGGCGGCATGGACACCGGCGGAGGGTAGAGCCCGGGGTTTGCCATGGGAGCTGGCGTCTGGTGGGGGTGTAAACCTGCCAAGTGACAAAAATAAGCTGTGCGTGATGGCACCTCTAAAGCTGGCACGTCCCGCAGAGAGCTAGGGCTGCTGCCCTGTTTCCCCGAAAAGACGACAGGGTTTTATATTAACTTTTGCACGAAAAGATGCTTTTTTTTACATGTGTAGCTGCCCGGACACTACTTCAATGAACCTTCTTAATTAACGGTCACTAGGGCTTATTTTTGGAGTACGGCTTATATTTTGAGCATCATCAAAATCCTGCTAGGGTTTATTTTAGGGGTAGGTCTGATTTTCGGGGAAACAGGGTAGGATGGCACCAGGTCAGCACAGTGGGAAGGAGAAGCGCTTCGCTCAAAGGTTTTTGCCTGCAGCAGTGAGACCTCAGCTCCTGCACTGCGGGGGAAAACGGGAAGCGATTCTCAGCCCCCTCCCCAGCGCTGGGGTCGCCATTCACCCCAACCGGACACAGCCGCGGGTCAGCACATCCACTTCAGGAAACGCTTTTTGTGGGTGAGATAGAGAACATGCCAATTCAACAGCTCTCATTTCTGCTTTTCTTTTCTGATCTCCGAGCAGCAGGGAGCGAAGAACCAACCGAGCGCAACAGCTGGCAGAGCCACACGTCCCAGCGAAGGGGAAGCGACTCAGCCAGGAGGGTTTGCACAGAACCTGCAGACATGCAGCTAGAGGTGCCAAAACGCTCAGATCATCTCAGCCCTGCGCTGGCTGCGAGAGCCAGAAACGTCTTTTTCTTCCCCTAAAATGTATATTGATCCAGCCTCGCTGCAGGAGGGAAGCAGGTCTCTTCCATCTTGTAGAAATAGGGAAAATGGATTCCCTCAGTGAGAGAGGCTGTACCAAAACCAGAGTTATCTGCTCCCCCTGGCACAACCGCGATGCCGGTACCAGTTGCCTCGTGCCATGCTGGGGAAGTGGTTCCTCACCTGGGTGAGGCAGGTGCATTTCTGGCTGTACGATCATCCCCTGGGGCGGCAGCGGGGCCGGGTTCTCGCTGTGGGTGTAGATTGGTCCCTGGAATTGTACTGCAACACACAACAGTCGGTAAGGAAAAGCTCCGGCAGATTTTATTCTACTGCGGCAAAGTCACACGCACACCCCAGCCAGCGACGGTGATGAGACTCGAACGTTCCCATCTGCACACGCAGTCTACCAGGCTCACAGATGCTACACACTCCCGACAGAAAAGCCTCCTACTCCCTTCACAAAGCAGGAAAATACTCAGGGAATTTCTTCTCCTGCACTTGAAATGCTGAGGTAAATTCCTAATCCATCCTCAGTCATGTTCTGTAATTCTCTCTGCTCTTAAATGTCAAAGACATTGCTCTGATTTCAAGCTAATTTTAAATCCTAGTTCTCATGAAGAAAAGCAGTGGCCTAGAGAGGGAGAGGAGGTGGTAACGCTGATTGTATTTCAGTGGGTTTTAACACCAACCAGGGAGGCTCAGAGCAGCTTTTTAGTTACCATACAAGACAATGCAACGATGCTAATTACAAAGGAAAGGGAAGGCAAAGCTCCTAACAGGAGCGCGGGGATTCCTGCTCCAGCTGCTTGGGTCTGAACACACGCGCAGCCTCGGGAGCGGGAGGGAAAGAAACACTCACGTGGGTCGTAGTAGTGCCCTTCCATGATGCTGATGTGCATGGGGGGAGCAGGCTCCGGCACCGGCGCTCGCTGCCGCTGTGACGAGTAGCGTTTGACACGGCCCCCCTGCACCGCCTGAAAGAGTCCGAAGGCATCGGTGAGGGGCAGGGACACCCACCCGCTCCCCAACACCCCCTGCAAACCCTTATCTGGGTCACACGGTCAAAATTACAAACACCCACAAATGGGAAAAGCCTTTGAGGTGTCACGGGCGGCCTCTAATTACTGCAGCCCAGAAAGAAATAAACACCGGGCTTCCGCGCTTCTAAAAGCAGGAGTCATGCTCCGCGCAACAAGCTTTACCATTTCCTCCATCCTGTTAAATTGAGGCGGCGGCCCAGTTCCCACGTGCATATGGTTGGGAATACCTGAGGAAGAGACAAACTGGTTATTACGGTTTGCGTTGGTTCCCAGCAAAGAGCCGCCTCACCCGCTGCCGGGAGGTGCCGTGAGAGCGCCGGCACCCTGGGGACACCATCGTACCACAACCAGGCACAGCTCTTGCTTTCACAACGAGAAACCTTTTTCTAACAACCACATCTCTTAGGTTACAATTTTAGATGTTTCAGTACAAATTAGAAGCTGTTGTGCCACTCTACAATCATCCACGCGGCTCAACGCCTTCTAAATCTTGCTTAAAATTAAAAAAAACCCCAACAAATCCTCAGTTTGAAATCCAGGTGCTGATCTAAGCTCTGTTCCTGCAGAGACAAGGACCTTTTCAGAGCAGGAACACGGATCCGCGTGGGACTGGGTTAAGCTGCAGTTTAAACTCTCTACAGGGTGTAACCACTTTTATCACGGGTTCCTTTTAATTCAAACCACAAAGCTATGGGCGCGTTTTTAAAACCACTGTCTTAAACTGATCACAGGCGATTCCAGGGAAGCAAAAGTGGACAAAACAAACACCAAAAGCACCCACAGACCACTGATATTGCAAATATACGCACAGACACCCATGCTGTACATACAGAATGAGCTGACAGCTGGCTCATCCACCCAGAGCCTCCCTGAGTTAACCCCTCCTGCTCTGCTAGAAGAAACAAAGGGACCGTAATTTGTCCTTCTTACAGACAAAGTGTCCCCTCCCTGCAGTCTAGAGCTGTCTCATGGTAATTTGTTAAGATGCTTTATCTTTACGCATCAAAAGAGTCCAGAATCTCAGCTGCAGATCACAGCGCTTTGGAACCCTCTCACTGCTGGCTCATTTAAAGCCCGTCACTCTCATCTGCAGGCGAGATCGAGGATCTGCTCACACAAAGGTTTTACCAGTCACATCAGTACACGGTGACTTATGGTTTCATGACCTAAACCTCAAGAGATGCTTATGAAAGCAACAAGTCGCTTTCTTCTTGCTCCAGTTTTATTTCCCTCGGGAAGGACTCGTAACACTCCCCAGAAATGACTCTAATTCTGCCAAGAGATAATTACACCCCAATGACCTCTCGCATGGATGCTCAATGAGAACTCGGTCCTCGGCCCGCTCGGGGGTGACTGCAGCACATCCCCTCTGCAAACAGAGCAACTTAGTGAGTGGCAACCAAACCTCAGCTGATAAACAGAGGAAAAAGTCCCTCCTGCCCCTGAGCAGGACGTGACAAGAGCCAGATTATTTGTTACCTGTACCCAGCGAGCACAGCACTGCTTATCTGGCAGTGCAGACTCTGAGCCGGTCTCATCGTGATCCACACCGCACAAAGTCCCCGCTGCCTGTTCCACACACCTTCAGCTTCACTGAACCTTCCCTGTTCTCCACACCAAACAGGGCAGAGAGAGGGAAAGGATCTGCTCTTACGTCCTTCCCAGCCCTAATTCAATTAACCTACAGTGGAATGTTTAATTTCCCCTGTTTCTCTTCTATTTTGTCCCCTCTAACCATCTCTGCTGTGTTTTCTCAGCAGAACGTGTCGCCATCACATACCTACCCTGAGACAGGACTAAAACAGAGACGACTCAGTTCCAACTGACTCCACAAATGCAGAATTACCTTTGGCTGAGGCTGCTGTGGAAAAGCAAGAGGCTGCACCCACTTACCCCTCAGCTCGCGGGGCTGTAGGAACTGCGACTGCCCCGGCGTCCAGTTCTGCTCCGTGAGATTCATCTGGGTCATCTCCTGCTCGAGTCCATCCAGGTTGGATTCTACCGGCGACTCCCAGTTGCCGCTCTTGGCTGGTGGGGGGGACGTCTCGGCTTCCGCAGGTTTTGGAGGCGCAGGATTCAGCCCTTCGGAAGCGGGCACTTCATCTGCCAGCTTCCCCGCGTCCCCAGCTTTGATTCTGGTCCTTCTTGCCCGGGAATAAGATTTCTTTTCGATTGGTCTGTCTGGAGGTGGCTGTGCAGCATCAGCAGCTGCGGCTTGGTTTTCCAAAGCGACCTCCTCCTTCACGGAGCTGCTGTGGACATGTGCCGCTTCCATCTCGGGGGACTTGTCTCTCGGAGGAGTTTGCTCGACACGCTTCGCTCGATAGCTGCTCTCTTGTTTCGCTTGCTCGCTGTTTCGAGACAGATGCTGCACGCTTGCTTCTGAAGCTCGGTAGCTCGGACGGGTCTCTTTGTAGCCCCCCATCCTCGGGTAGTTCCGCGGCGGGGGCATCCTCCCCGTACCCGCGGAGCCCCTGTTGGTGAAGGTTCGCGGAGGAGCGGAGGTGTTGTCTGCAACTTGGTGCCTCGGGGGCTTATTTGGCCTCTCGTTGGACCAGTCCGGGTCTCGCTGAGGAGGACTCCCAAACCTGAGGGAGAAAAAATAGCACAAAACGCTGGAGAAAAATCCCTGGGTGAGAGGTACCACTGCTCTCCAGCATCCAGCATCTAGAAACCCCAGGACCAAGGTCCCACCCCGGGGTCAAAGCCAAAAACAGGGCTTTTCCTCTTCAGGGTTCCAGCCCTGTCACCCTCTGGGACAAGCCAGGCTCTGGTTTGACTTTGCTGCTCACCTGGGTTTGCGCATTCTCCTGGGCTTGATGTCGTCGGGGTTGTGAGCTGACCTGATGTCGTAGCCATACAGCGCGATCAGCTCCTGACGGGTTTTGGGGGCCTGCTCGTCCTCCCGGAATTTGTCGTGTTCCCAGCGACCCTCGTCCTTCCACAGCTTCCGCTGACGACCCTTCGGCCTGAAACAGTCACACAGGGAGGACCAAGAGGTTGGTGCAAAGCTGAGATGTGGGAGCATCAACTGGTCCCACATGCAGAGATCGAGCATTTCCAGGGCAGGAGACAGTGTCTCCTCTTCCTCCCACTCCTCCTGCCCAGCAGCTGCTGCTTTACCCGCTGCTATTTCTGAAGAGCAGCAAGAAGGATCGCTACTCGTTGGCAAGAGGCTTTCCTTGTGGTTTGTTTGCACCAACCTCAGCCCTGCCTTCAAAACAAAGAGCCAAAGATGTCCTGGCAGGACACTGCAAGCAGGGAGCTGAAGCACAGAGAGTTTCTCCTCGCTGACGCTTTCCCAAAACTTCACACCAAAGCAAAGAGCTGCGCTGCCAAACACGTGGGGGATGCTCACGTACCTGACCTCCTCCTCCTGCGTCTGCCCGCGGAGGTCGTGCTCGAAGAAGAGCCCCTTGCGCGGGATGTAAGCCGGGTTCTTCCGATCCTCATCGTCATCCAGGTGCTTGGGAACTTTTTTTCCGACTTTATTCTCAACAGGTTCGGTGCTCTCCTGTCAAAACCAGACAGCTCTCACCACTGCAGCAGTCCCTCTGCGAGAAGATCCAGCCCCAGCCCAGAGAACGCATGTTGAACACCTACCTGCCCATCCCCGCTTTGCCTCTCACCAGTTACGGCACCTCTGGAGTCAGGTTTCTCATCCCCTTTCTCTGCTTTTGCTGCTGACTCACAGGAATCATTACTGTCATGCTTCAGTTCCACTTTGGCACTTTCTTCCTCGCTGTAATCATCTTCCTCTGCCTGAAAAGAGCCCCAGTTACTCAAACACCCACCTTTCACAGCAGGTCCCCCGGGAATTTCCCCATGCAAGTACCCAAATCTGGAAATAGATCCCTGTTCCACACCTGACTCCTTCAAAGCAGGGATTAGCTCTTGAGGTTCTTCCCATCCCTGTATTTTTACAGAAAAAGCGAAGACTACACCAAACACCTCTCCCCACCACAATCCAGCAGTCAGAATTTCTAGAACGGAGCCAGGACCAGCTCGCCCACGCAGCCACGGCCTCTCGCCGCTCGGAAAGGGCTCGTCGTGCGAGCTGGGGAGAAGAGCAAACAAGGGCCCTCGGCCCGTCCCTCCCTTCCCACGCCGAGGGCCCGGATCCAGCCAGCACCGTGTTTCCAAATTCCCTGGAATTCCTCAGCTGACTCACGCCGAGCGCTTTGCTCGCAGGAGCATGACCTCGTTTCACCCCCAGGAGCCTGCGAGCCTAAAAATAGCTCTGCGTGATTAACAAAAAGGACTGCTCTATTTTTCCCTTTCAACGCGGTGTATTTGCACATCAACTGCTCCTTTTGTTTACGGGTGGGAAACCCAGACGTGGCATTATTTTTAGGCACAGGAACAGAGTCATCGTGGCACGTCGGTGATGCAACACCCCCTGCTCCGGCAGCACCAGCGCTGCTCCGAGGAGCCTCTGCGCGCGTCTCCAGAGCCGCACAGTGAACACGGAGCTGCCCCTCGCCCTCCGTGTGCTGTCCCTGCAGCCCGCGCGCTCCTTCCTCACTAACAGCAGGTTAATTCACAAATTAACAGCCTCCGTGAGCTTTGGTTTCATCCGCCTTGTCATTTTTGTGTTTTCTCCAACTGCTGCCCCACTCAAGATCCCCAAAACAGCTGTCTGAAAGGAAGGGTTTCCACTACAAAACCTTAATTGTAATTGTTAGAAAACAAAACTTCTCTAAACTGCCTGGAGGTGTTAAACTTACAATTCTGAATTAAAAATCCAGGGAAACCTCCAGCCACGGCTGCTGCAGCGCGGGCCAGGGGGGATTCTCCCAGCGCTCACGGGGCGCGTCATCCCTCCAGCTACCGTACTTCGTTTTTTTAATTTCAACTAATTAAAACTCAGCAAGCATCCTACACTTCCTTCCATGCCCTTCTCGGCCACAGCAGATCCTGCTCCCAGTGTCCAAATATGAGGAATCAGGTGTTTTCTCCCCTAAACATACTGGCCTTACGTCCACCCTGCAGCAGCGCAGGCAGCTTCTCCTGCGGATTTACACGAGACAAAGGCCCGGTGAGAGGCTCAGGCTGTTTTCCTCTGCAGCAACAACAACCACGCTGCAGCACAGCTCGCTCCAAGCCTCTGCACAGCTACACACGAGCTGGTATCTTGAGACAACAGCAATCGCTGCTGATGGGGTCAGCAGAAGAGAACGAAGGACACAAACTGGGTTTTGCGCTAAAATGACGCAAGATGCAGCCGCTCGGCAAAACACCGGGACAGAGACTCCTCTTACCTCCGAGTCTTCGGCGCTTTCGTAATCTGAGAGGACGGCTGTGGGAGAAAAAGGAGTTTGGTGTCAGGGAACAGACAGACGGAGCTTCTCTCCGAGCACTGGCGCACACACACCCCCCAAACAGCTTCTCCAAGGGGACACCAGAGGCCACCACCAAAGCGTCCCCAACTAACAGGACTACCAGCTCACCCAGGAGAAAACGAGGGCAAGTTTGGGGTGCGCTGTCCCTCCATCCCACTTTCGCCCACTCTTACAAGTTAATATTTGAGGTAACAACAACCGCAGGACTATTGAAAAAGATATTTTGTCCAATTTTCTACCTTTTGCACACAAAAAACACTTGCAATGCCAGGAAGTCATTACTCACCATCTCCTTCGATGCCATCCTCGCTTTCCTGCAGAGAGAGGGAGGGAAAGGTGCATTAGCAGAGGGGAAGCTCAAGAGCATCCCAGACAAAATTAAAACAATTTGGCCCCTGGTCCTATAGCATCTGCCCTTGGAAGTTCAGCTTCAGCAACGCAGAAATAAGAAAGAAATTCAGGGCTCCCAGTATCTTCCTGTGAGATCCTTCTCGAGTGAGCTGCGCTGGGGGAATGCAGCTCAAGGAAAAAAAATACAAACTGTTTAATGGCTGGGGGTCTGTGGAGGGAAAAGAGTGACAAGGACAGACAAGCCTTGATACCAGAAAGCCAGACAGCTGACTGGGGAAAGGACAAGAGGATTACTTAAAGCAGGAGCCCAGGAATAACGAACAGACGCTGAGCAGGACCAAGCTCAGGCAAACAGAGACTGCAGCAACAGAAACACAGCCCGGGAGAAGACGCTGGGTGAACTGGAACAGCTCAGAGCAGGGAAGGTTTCTAGTAAAAGCACAGACTGATTGAGATGTAAAAACAACCTCAGATCAAAAATAAAACATGCCAAGAAATTAATGAGTCCGAATGGCAGAACAACCCAGCAGAAACACACTGCGATTCGGGAGGAACTTGAAATAAACCCACACCAGGAGAAAATCGCACCTAACCATAAACTGCCAGAGGAGAAAAACAACCCCGTGGAGGTGGGGAGAACAGCACCGCGAACCCCCCGTAAATGGTTTTTAATGCCCTCGTTGAAGAAAAAGGCTGTTTAGCGCTGATGGAGAGATGTTTAGAGCTGATGGAGAGAGGATGAGGCCTGAGCAGGCAGCAAACCCACCCGTCCCAGATTGGGGATGGGACCCAGGGGGAACCCCTGCCCAGTGCTGGGGGCCCAGCCCTGCTCCCCCCGCCAGGACCCATCCCAATCCCCCATTCCGGTGCTGGGGGTCCGGCCCTGCTCCCCGCCCAGGACTCCAGCCCAATCCCCCCATTCCCCAGCCCGGAGCTCCCTCAGCTCTGCACCTCCCCGCACCCCAGTGTCCCCCATGTCCCAGAGCCACCCCCCCGCTCCCCCCTCACTCACACACTCAGACTCGGGCGCGCTCTTGGCCGCACCCCCGGCGCCGCTCTCAGCCCCGCGGCCCCGCGGCCCAGCGCTCAGAGCCCCGGCGGTTCCCCGCGGCGGGCGGTGGGGCGGGCGGTGAGGGGAGCCAGACCCGGAGCCGGACGCCGAGCGGGAGCGGGCGGCGCTGGCGGCCGAGTCGGCGCTGTCGGAAGCGGCCGAGTCCGAGTCGTCCTCGCTGTCCTGCGAGGCGCGCTGCCGCCGCCGGTCCGCCATCTTGGGCCACCGCGGGGCACCACGGGACGGACTACACCTCCCGGCGGCCCCCGCGGCGGGCGACAGAGACACCGCCCGCGTCCCGGCAGCCCTTGCGGCAGCGGGCGGGCGGCCGCTCTTTCCTCCTCCTCCTTCTCCTCTCTCCCCAGCAGGGGGCAGGCGCGCGCCGAGGAGGGCGGCGACGTCACGGGTGGCGTCACGGCGGCGGAAATGACGTCACGCCCGGAGGGGGAGGCACACACCACGCAGCGTCCGTTTTCCTCGTTTATTGTAAAATAAAAATTAAACAAAAAAAAATAAAAATAAAAAAATAAAAGAGCGGGTGCGCCCACGCGTAACCCTCCCCGCCCCCTCCACAGGCAGCACCCGCCGCTAAACGTGTTTAGAACTTTATTTTTTTTTTAAAGAGATTTTTTTGGTAAACTTTTTTTTAAAAAAAAAAAAA
>VWYH01001669.1:626667-637790 GCA_013399365.1 Pampusana beccarii | reverse complement strand
CGCCCGGAGCGCGCTGGGGTCCCGCGTCCGCCACCCCGCCCCACGGCCCCGTCCCGCCGCCCACAGCGGGGCTGTCCGGTCTCAGCCCGGCCCCACGGCGCGGGGGGCGCGGGGAGCCCCTGTCCCGGGAGAGGGGGGTCGAGCGGTGCGGCGGGGGCTGGGACCGGGACCCGGACCCGCCACCCGGATCCCCCCACGCAGGGGGGTGAGCGGGGGAAGGTCCCGCTCTCGAGGTTCGGGTTTGTTGTGTGTGAGCCGGGTTCCACAAGTGCCCCCGCGGGTCTGCAGCCCCCCCCCGTGTGTGCACCCACACACACCCCACGGGGTCTGCAGCCCCCCTTGTGCACACACACCCGTGGGTCTGCAGCCCCCTGTGTGCACATCCCCTACACACACACCCGTGGGTTTGCAGCCCCCCCCCCCCCATCCCCCGTGTGCGCACACACCCGTGGGTCTGCAGCCCCTCCGTGTGCACACACACGCAGCACTGCAGAGCCTGCAGTTCCTGGTGTACATGTGCAAGTACGTGCACAAACACGCACCCCCCTCGCACCGCCCTCCCCCCAGAGACTGCAGCTCCAGCATGCACACGTATGTACACATGCACACACACACGCATGCACACCCCCCTGCAGCGAGGGACTGCAGCCCCCGCTGCAGGCACACGCGCACCCTGCAGGCACTGCAGCCCCACTGCACACCCACAGCCCCCCCCCGCGCTGCAGCCCCAGCATGCACACGTGTGCACGCCCATATACATGCACACACACACACAGCACTTCCTCCCCCCTCCACCGCACACAGGGTCGTGGCACCGGGGACACGCAGGGCACGTGCCGGGGACGCGCAGGGCACACGTGGGGGACGTGCTTCTCTGCAGAGCCGCATTCACAAAAGGGGGGCTGCAAAGGGGGGGTCCCCCTGCACCCAACACCCCGCAGCCCCCCACGATTTGCAAGGATCCCCCTCCGCCGTGGTCACCGGGCCACGCTGGCGGTGCAGGGTGCAGGGGAAGCCCCTCCGCTCTCCCCGCTGTGCCGCGCCAAGCCCCGCAAACAAGCCGCCCCCTCCCGCCGCGCGCACACGCCCGGCCACGCTCGCCCACGCGTGGCCACCGGGCCGGGGGGTTCCCGGTGGCCGGTCCCGCTGCGGCAGGCCCACGTGCCGGCCGGGCGCCCGCCCGCACATGGCTCTGCAGCAGGGCCGCCGCGCAGGGAGGCTGCTGGGGCTAAAAATGGAGCAGGGCTCACATGCCAGCGCCACGTGACACCGCAACCAGCTCGCTGGGGATGGAGAGGGCTCCCTGCACCCCAGGACCAGGAGGAGGAGGAAGGGGAGCACCCACTCACATGGGCTGGCACTGACGCCAACTGGCGCGGTGCCCCCGGAGCCCGCAGCCACCGCGTCCCCTGCAAATGGGGTGCCCCACATCCCCACCGAGCTGTGTGTTTGGGAAGGATGAATACAGGCCCGTGGAGGCGTGGGAAAGGAGAGTGGGATCCCCAGCTCGTGTCGGCGGGGTGGGGGGGTCCGTGAGGGTGAAGGAGCCGCCGTGGACCCCGGTGCTGCCCCTGCCCTCCCCTCCCTCCGGCAGCTCCGGGGCCGTGGCGCTGCAACGGGAACACAAACATCGGCACACGAGATTTATGGGGCCACAGCCAGGAGGGGTGCGGGTGAGGGGGCCAGCGCTGCCACAGCCCCACCCTGCAGGTGGGGGCCACAGGGGTCCCTCCACCTGTCCAGGCCGCTCCCCATGCGGGGGCTTTCCCAGACCACCCTGCACGGTGAATACATTGGGGTTCCCCCCTTCCCCTGCACCCCCATATCCCAGCATCCCCCTGATATCTGGGTCCCTGCACCCTCCTGGGGTCCCTGCACCCCCAGATCCTGCACACCTGCACCCCCCAGGCACCTTGCACCCTCCATGGATCCCTGGCTCCTTGCACCCTCCTGGGGTGCATTCACCCCTCAATCCTGCACCTCCACGGATCTGGGCACCCCTGCATCCCCAGATCCTGCCCCTCCCTGCCCCGCTGCGTCCCTGGACCCTGCGCCTCCCAGGATCTCTGCCCCTCAACCCAGGTCTGTCCCGTTTCGTGGTACCGGGGTGCTGTGGGGTGTCCCCACCCCCCATGGGGTGTCCCCGCCTGCTGCACCCGGGCCAGACTTGCCTTGTTTACCTGATTTTTTTTTTTTCCCTTTCCGCGGGGAGGGGAAAGGCGAGTCCTGGCAGCACAGAGCTGCTGGCCCCAGCCAAGAGCCATGGGGACGAGCCAGGGCTGCTCTCTGCTTTCCAGCCACGGATCTGCTGCTGCACGGCAGGAAAACACCCCAAAACCCTGAGCACCCAGCCCTGCCCGGCACCCCGAGGCGACACCGGGGCTCCTGCCCTCCCACCTGCAATCATCAGTGTGACCCTATGGGGAGAAAAGGGGGGCCCAGGTGTGCAGGACCCCCCATGGCGGGGTGAGACCCAACATCTGTGGTTGCCCCCACTCTGCAGCGTCACACCTACAGCTGGGGAAACTGAGGCACAGTGTGCGCCACGGTGACACAGGGACACAGACAGACCCGGCGCTGTCAACCCCATGGGGATGCTGCAGCCCCGCAGTGGGTTTGGAAGGTGTCCAAGCACGGGGGGTGCTCGGGGTGCAGCCTTTGGGGGGGGGCTGCACCTTGCTAGACCCCCAGTGCCCAGCCTGGGGGTGGCAACAGGCAGGAATAAACCCCTGTCCCCAGCAGAGACACCCCCCCCTTTCTTGGAAAAGGTACAACAAGGTAAACAACCCGGCCAGCCCGGAGTAAAAATAAATCAATCCCTGTGCACGCAGGCGTTCTCCGGCAAGCAGAGCGCACCGTCACGTGGCGCGGCCGCACGGCACCGCCGGCAACCCGGGCACCGGGGCACGCGGCCGCCGGCCCTCGCGCCCACTCCCCGGCACCGGGAGACGATTCTGCATCTGCCTCCTTGTCCCTGGGGAGCAGCGGGGTGGCCGCTGCAGGGGAGGGGGTCAGGCCAGCTGCTCCAAGTGGATGTGGCAGTGGGGGGGGCAGGGGGTGCAGTCAGGGGGGCACAGCAGGGGAGGGGGGACAGGCACATGTGTCCCCTCATCACTGCCAGGCAGAGTTCCCCTGGTACCTGAGTGCAGTGGGATGGGATGATCGCGGGGGGGGTTGAGGTGCCCTGTCTGCACCCCAGGGGATTTATCTTGTCCCTCCCAGCCCTGCACCCATCCCGGGGACCCTCGGGGGAGCTGGGCAGCTGGGTGCAGCTGAGCACCCCTGTGCAGGGCCAGCTTCCCACTGTGTGCCATGTGCCACAGCGCCGTGCGCGGGGTTGTTTTCTGAACCAAGACGAGCCGCTGAGTCACGGCTAATTGCCGTGGACCAGGAACGTGCCAGGAGGGGAACGAGGCGCCGTGCGGGGCTGGTGGCACCTGCACAGCCAGGTCAGCCCAGGCACGGCTGAGCTGCTGGGAGGAGGGATGGGGTATTAAGGGCCCACCTGCCCTGAGGCCTGGGTCCCCCCGGGTCCCCCAGCCCCTGTGCCAGCCTGGCCCCACACATCCTTCCGGGAGCTGCCGGGGTTTCTCCCTGCCGGAGGTGCTGGCTGCAGCGTGGCCACGGCACCGCGCAACCGCCCGGTGACTCAGGGCAAGGGCACTTCCTGCAGGGTGACAGGGTGTCCCTGCCACCCACCAGTGCCGCGGGGCACACCGTGAGCTGGGAGCAGCCCCAGCACCCAGTGAATGTCCCTGGGGGCTTCCAGCTGAGGAATAGCCCCATGCACCCACTAGGGGTAGCACCAGGGTCTTCTTGGGGTGCAGAGCCCTGGTGCACCCTCAGGCACCCCATGAGCTCCCAGCACAGCCAGGGTGCCCGAGGCCTCTCCTCCCGTGGGATTTAGCTCCGAGGATTTCCTTGCGCTGGCACGTCCGTTCTCTGCACCTTCATCTCCTGGCTGGGGGCCAGGGCAGCTCCCGGCACGTGGCACCCAGGAGGGTGCTGGCACCCCCAAAACCTTTCCCCTCTGGGGCTGTGAGCACCCATGGAGACCCCAACACTGCTGGGCTGGGCTGGCCCCTGCGCTGTGACCCAGATCTGCTGGGTGACTCTGCCCTGGCACCGCGGCGCTGGGCACAGCACGTCGCTGCAGCCCCTGCGGCAGCCGGGATCGTGGCCAGGCTGGGCTGTGGCTGCCAGGCACGTGCCACGCCGGGCACCCGCCGCAGGCACAGCATCGCCTGGTGGCACTGGGGACAGGCAGGGGCTGGGGAGGGGGCACAGCAGGGGGGCTGGGTCAGTTGGGTAGGGGTCTGGCTGCACCGCTGCTGTGCAACGCATTGGCATCCCTGGTGGGGGGGGCCCTGTGGTGCTGGTGCCACACTCTGCCTGGGTGTACCCAGTGCAGGGGACAGTTCCCCGTGCAGGGACCGTGCTGTGCTGGGTGACAAGGGTTGTCCAGGTGTCCCCAGGGGACAGTGACATGCAGGGTGCCAGTGCTGTGCCTGGGTCCCCCCAGTGCAGGGGACAGTGCCATCCATGCTCAGGTGTTCCCAGCGCCGGGACCACGCCGTGCTGGGTGACAGAAGTGCCCGGTGCTGTGCCCGGCTGTCCCTGGTGCAGGGGACAGTGCCAGACAAGGTGCCAGGGGTGCCAGTGCTGTGCCAAGATGTTCCTGGTGCAGGAGACTGTGCCGTGCTCAAGGGTTCCCCAGGTGTCACCCTATGCTGGGTGACAGGTGTCCCCAGTGCAGGGGACAGTGCCACACTTGGGTGTTCCCAGCTCAGGGACCATGTGCTGGGTGACAGGGGTACCCGGGTGTCCTTGCTGCAGAGGACAGTGCCGTGCAGGGTGACACGGATGCCTGTGCTGTGCGCGGGGCGTCCCCGGTGCAGGGGCCGGTCCCGGTGCAGGGGCCGGTCCTGGTGCCGGTCCGGCTGCCGGTGCTGGTCCCCGCGGGCTGGGAGGCGGCCCCGGTGCAGGGGTCCCCGTTGTGCCCGGGCTCCCCGGCGGCGGAAAGTGTGTCACTGGGGCACGAGGCTCTCCCCGGGAATCACATGGGGGAGGCGGCGGCGCCGCGTGCGGCCCAGTGCGCAGCCGCGGCCGGTGCCGGGCGGGCGGCGGGGCGGGCGGCGGGCGCACAACAGCCCTTGCCGGGCGGCGGAACGCACGGCTCGGCGCGGCTCCCTTCGCCTCGGCCCCGTTCGGCGCGGTTCTGGCAGCGGGAGGCTCGGCGGAGCAGGGACAGCCGCCCCCCCGCTTCCCCGAGGATGGCCGCCCCCGAAGCCGGTAGCACAGGTCAGTGCCCCGCCGGGACCGGGCGGGCAGCGGCACCGGGAGCGGCGGGCAGCACCGGAGCGGTGTCGGGGTCAGCGCACCGGGAATGCAGCGTTGAGACCGCGAGTCGGACACCAGGACCGGGGGGGTCTTGTGCACCCCATCGGGCAGGATGCGCACCGGGACCGCATTCCGGAACGGGGATCTTTACTACCGGGACCGGGCGGTTCTGCATAGCGGAGTAAAGATCGGGCAGCGGGGCCGGCGCGTCCCCGGGAGGGAGCGATGCGCGCTGGCACCGGGGCGTCTTGGACACCGGGACTACCTGAACACCGACACCGGGGCGCTCCGGCCGCCGGGGCAATTGGGATGGAGACAGACACCGGGGAGTCTTGAGCGCCCTGGACGCGGGGGTAGGAAGGGTGAGGACCGGGATCGGGGTGTCCCAGGCGGCGGGACCGGGAAGACGCGCGGCGGGACCGGGGTGTCCCGGGGAGCGGAGCGCGGCAGGACCGGGGTGTCCCGGGCACCGGGAGCGGAGGGACACGCACCGGGACGGCGGGGACCGGGCAGTCCGCGGGCGGCGAAGGCGGGGACGCGCACCGGGAGGGGCGGAGGGGGGGGAAACGGAGGCGGTACCGTGTGTGTCCCCCCCCCCCGGCACGTGTCCCCCTCCCCGCCGCTGCCACGTGCGGAGTTTGTTTTCCCCGCAGCCCCGCCCCGCCCCCGCCCATTGGTCGCCTCATGACATCATCGCAGCCCCCCCTCGTGACGTCACACCCGGAAGCGTTCCACTCTCCCTTTCTAAGGCGGGGGGGGATGATCTCCACGGCAACCAGAAAGGGGCGGGGCGTCGAAAAACGGACCAATGGGGTGGAGAGGGGCGGGGCAAAGCGTGAAGGGGCGGGACCGCGGGAGGCCACGTGCGGCTGGAGCACGTGGGGCGGCGGCGTGAGGCCGCATGAGCTGTTGTTGGGTGCGGGGGGAGCTGTGGGGCGGCTGATTAATGGGGGTCCCAGGGGTTTCGCGGTGTTTCGGAGTCAGGAACGGCCCCCGTGTCCTTGTTCCACCCCTTGGGGGATCCCTCACCCCAAAACCCCGGGACCCCCCCTCTGGGGGGGTCCCGGGGCTTTGGGGTGGGGGATCCCCCCAGCATTTCGGTGTCCCAGCAGCTGGAGCTCCCCAGGAGCTGCAGTTTAGGGGGGGTGATATAAGACCCACTGTCCCCAATTCGGTGACCCCTTTTGGAAGTGGCTCAGTGGTGGAGGGGGGGGGATGGGGGGTGGTGATTGGTGGTGACAGGCTGGCTCCGGCACACGGCATCGGTGCCAACGGCACCGTGTGCGGCGGGAGACACATGGCCACGGCGATCCCATGTGTCCCCAATGTCGCCCTCCACGTGTCCTGTCCCCGAGTTAGTGCTGCTGCCCCTGCCCCGNGGGGGGGGCCCGGGGGGGGCCACGTGCGGCGGGGGCGGGGGGGGGGGCGGCGTGGGGCCGCATGGGCTGTTGTGGGGTGCGGGGGGAGCTGTGGGGCGGCTGATTAATGGGGGTCCCAGGGGTTTCGCGGTGTTTCGGAGTCAGGAACGGCCCCCGTGTCCTTGTTCCACCNGCAGCTGGAGCTCCCCAGGAGCTGCAGTTTAGGGGGGGTGATATAAGACCCACTGTCCCCAATTCGGTGACCCCTTTTGGAAGTGGCTCAGTGGTGGAGGGGGGGGGATGGGGGGTGGTGATTGGTGGTGACAGGCTGGCTCCGGCACACGGCATCGGTGCCAACGGCACCGTGTGCGGCGGGAGACACATGGCCACGGCGATCCCATGTGTCCCCAATGTCGCCCTCCACGTGTCCTGTCCCCGAGTTAGTGCTGCTGCCCCTGCCCCGTGCATGTGGAGGGGGATAAGGGGGCCTGCGACCTCTGCTGCGGGCGCAGCATTGGGGTTTATGCATCCCCCACACTGGTCCCCACTTCTGTGGGGTTCCCCCATGCAGAGCTTGCTGCAGTGGAGCTATATTGCCTCACCTAAGGGGGCTGTGCTGTGACCCCCCCCCAGTGCCACGGAGTGGGGGCTTCGCCATAGGGCTCCATCTGGTCCTGTGGGGCTGTGCCACGGGGCTCATCACATCCCGGTGATGCCTCCGGCGGGTTCCTGGCCCACATTCCTCCCTCGGGCGCTTCCGGGGCGCCGTGTCCCCAGCCGGCTCGCACCCAGGCAGCCCAGCTGTCCCCGTCCCACGTGGGGCCGGCACCCGTGGCCGCTGGTGGGCGCGGTGCCTGACGCAGGGCGGGCGGCACACGTGCGGCTGCGGCGCGGCGGAACAGCCACAGTTCCGGGATGCGGCCGAGGTGCTTCCCTGGGGACCCTCCGCCCTGGGGCTGTGACCCCCTCTTGGGGTCTCGTCCGGAGGAGGCTGAGCCCGGCGCAGCTCGGCTCACACGTGGCCCCACTGCTCTGCCCGCAGGCGGCGTGATCAGCTACGTGGGCTCCAGTGGCTCCTCTCCCAGCCGCACCAGCCCCGTCTCGCTCTGCAGCGACAGCTCCAACAGCAGCTCCCAGTCGGGCTCACAGCCCTTCCCCACCTACTTTCCCCCGTCACCCACCGGCTCCCTCCAGGACTCCCGCGCCTACGGCGGGGGCTCGCTGGCCCCCCGTGAGGATGGCTCCCCTTCATCCTCCTCCTCCTCCTCTTCCTCCTCGTTGTACGGCCCCTCGGTGAACTACCCTGGGGCGCAGCAGGTCCCCGTGGACGAGCGGCGCCGCAGCTCACCCAGCAAAGCCAGCAGCAGCGTCACCAGTGAGTGGGGCAGGCGGGGGGGGCTTTGGGGTGGTGCCTGTGTCCCCCTCATTGCGGTGGGCACCCCACTCACCCCCATCCCTCCGCAGAGCTCAACGGGATGGTGCTGCTTTGCAAGGTCTGCGGGGATGTCGCCTCCGGCTTTCACTACGGCGTCCATGCCTGCGAGGGCTGCAAGGTACCGGGGCTGGGGCTGGGGCGGCGCAGAGCCCCCGCTGTGCTGGGGGGGCCCCGAGTGACCCCACCCCGCCCCGCAGGGCTTCTTCCGCCGCAGCATCCAGCAGAACATCCAGTACAAGAAGTGCCTCAAGAACGAGAACTGCTCCATCGTCCGCATCAACCGCAACCGCTGCCAGCAGTGCCGCTTCAAGAAGTGCCTGCTGGTTGGCATGTCCCGTGATGGTGAGCTCAGCACTGGCCCCCCCAGTCCCCCCAAACCCAGGGACCCCATGTTCAGTGCTATGCATTCCCTCTGGGGATGGGATCCCCTGTGGTCAGAGCTGCATGTCCCCTCCTGGGATGGGTCCCCCCATGCTCAGGGCTGTATGTCCCTCTGAAGTTGGGGTCTCCCTGTCTGCACTGAGTGCCATGTGCGCACCACGGAATGTGTCCTTGTCCCTTCTGCATGCTCAGGGCTCTGCGTCCCTTCCTGGGATGGGTCCCCCATGCTCAGGGCTCTATGTCCCCTCCAAGCTGGGGGTAGGGATGCAGCCATGTTCCCCCGGACCCCCATCATGCAGGGCCCGGGGGGGTCGCTGTGCCTGTTAACACCAGTGTCCCCCCAGCTGTGCGCTTTGGGCGCATCCCCAAGCGGGAGAAGCAGCGGATGCTGGCGGAGATGCAGAACGCCATGAGCGGAATGGGCAGCGTCCTGCCGGGGATGCCCGGCCCCGCCGAGGGCCCAGCACCGAGCGGGGGCCGCACGCTGCCCCCCGGCCCCTCGCCGCTCGCCCCCCCCGCCTGCTTCTCCCAGTTCCCCCAGCAGCTGACGCCGCCCCGCTCGCCCAGCCCCGGGGGGGCCACCGAGGACGTCATCGCACAGGTGGCCAAGGCACACAAGGAGATCTTCGTCTACGCGCACGACAAGCTGGGACCCCCCCCGCCCTGCGAGAACGGCCTCCCGCGCTGGGACGCACCCCCCGCCTGGGCCCCCGGACTCCCCGAACCCCGGCTGTGCCCCCCCGCCTACCCCGAGCCCCCGGCGCGGAGCTGCCCCTGGCCCCGCGGCACCAAGGACGTCCTGCCGGTGAGCGCCCGGGGGCTCCCGCTCCCGTTCCCTGCGTATTTTTAGCCGCTTAATCGCACTAATCGCCTTGTCCGTGCCGCGGCGGCGGGGCCGGGGAGCCCCGCGGCGCTGGGCTGAGCCGTGCCGTCGCCCGCAGGCCTGCCCCATGAACAGCCACCCGCCCGGCCGCAGCGGGCGCTCGGTGCAGGAGATCTGGGAGGATTTCTCGCTCAGCTTCACGCCCGCCGTCCGCGAGGTGGTTGAGTTCGCCAAGCACATTCCCGGCTTCCAGGCCCTCTCCCAGCACGACCAGGTCACCCTGCTCAAGGCTGGCACCTTCGAGGTACGTCCCGGGACAACAAGGGCTCGACGGAGGGCACGGCGCCCCACGTGTTGCACGGTGCTCCGTGTCCTGGCACGGTGCTCCCTGACATTGCATGGTGCCACACGGTCTAGCATGAAGTCCTATAGCATTGCATGGTGCCCCATGGCCTGGCACAGTGCTCCAGGGACTGGCACGGAGCTCCATGGCCCAGAATGAAGTCCCACGGCATTGCACGGTGCTCCACAGCATTGCACAGTGCCCCATGGCCCAGAATGAAGTCCCACAGCATTGCACGGTGCCCCACGGCATTGCACCCCATGGCATTGCGTGGTGCCCCACGGCACGGAGCTGTGTCATGTAACACGGCATCACACGGTGCCCTGTGACATCGCACGTAGCCCACAGCACCGCAGGATGCCACCCGGCATCGCCCAGTGCCCCACAGCATGGGAGCCGTGGCACGCAGCGCAACATCGCACGGTGGCCCACGGCGTCACGCGGCAGCCCCCGGCGCTGCAGGACGGCCCCCGTCCCGCTGACCCCCCCTGTGCCGCAGGTGCTGATGGTTCGCTTCGCCTCGCTCTTCGACGTGAAGGAGCAGACGGTGACGTTCATGAGCCGGACGAAGTACAGCCTGGAGGAGCTGTGGGGCATGGGCATGGGCGACCTGCTCAGCTCCATGTTCGAGTTCAGCGAGAAGCTCAGCGCCCTGGACCTCAGCGACGAGGAGCTCGGGCTCTTCACCGCCGTCGTGCTGGTCTCGGCAGGTGGGAGCTGGGGCGGCGCGGGGGGGTCCGGCGGTGCGGGGGGCGTCACCGCCCGCCTGCTGACGCCCCCGTGCCCGCAGACCGCTCGGGCATGGAGGACACGGCGTCAGTGGAGCAGCTGCAGGAGACGCTGATCCGCGCCCTGCGCGCCCTGGTGCTGAAGACGCACCCGGCGGAGACGTCGCGGTTCACCAAGCTGCTGCTGAAGCTGCCGGACCTGCGCACCCTCAACAACCTGCACTCCGAGAAGCTGCTCTCCTTCCGCATCGACGCCCAGTAGTGCCCCCACGGACCCTGGGGACCCCCCCGCGCACCCACCACCCCTGTACATAGCACCATGGGCTGGGGGGGGGGGGGGAACACACAAACCCCCCGCGAGGGGCAGCACGAACCCCACAACACCCACCAGACTCACCCCAGGTGGGTGCCAGGATGCTGGGACCCCCCCCAAGTTGGGTACCAGCCCCACGGCTCCGCTGGCAGTGCCGGGGGGGTCTCCCTGCCCTGGCCCCCCCACTCCGGCAGCCAGCGGTGGAAAGCAGAGGCCGGATCCAGCCGAGCTGTGTGGGTGGGTTTGGTTGGGTTTGGTTATTTTTTTT
Organism: Pampusana beccarii; assembly: GCA_013399365.1. NCBI lineage: Eukaryota > Metazoa > Chordata > Aves > Columbiformes > Columbidae > Pampusana > Pampusana beccarii. The sequence continues at coordinate 626,801 of VWYH01001669.1, read as the reverse complement.
TTTTTTTCATCATATATTTATTACATAAATATATAGTAAAATAGACCAGCAACAATTACCATAAAAATATCTTTCTTTAAAATCCTGACCAAAACACAAAAGGGTTTTAAAATCGCACGTCACAGACTGTGATT
>VWYH01001669.1:578990-609774 GCA_013399365.1 Pampusana beccarii | reverse complement strand
CCCTCCCGCTCGCCCCCCGCCTGCCCCCGGCGCTGGGAACGGCCCCGGCCCCTTCCGGCCCCCCCGGCCCCGGGGCTGGAGGCAGCTGGGCCGGGGCGTCCTGCCAAGGCCGGGACCGGAGCCTCGACGCCCTCCCCCCGCGCCGGCCCGGGGGGGCTGGGACCCCCTGAGCACATCCCACGCCCCCCCCGCCCCGCCCGGGTCCGCTTTGGGGGTGCTTTGCCATGGGGGGGTGTTATCCAAGGGGGGCACCTCTGGTCCACCCCCCACCCGGACCACCCCGCGCTCTCCGGTTCTCCCGCCGGCAGCTGCGGAGAGCGGGACCCCCCCCGACACAGGAAATCCCTCCTCATGAATGGCCCCCCCCCCGCTGCCGGGGCCCCTCGGCCGCCGCTCGCCCGCCTAATCCCGGCCCCGGCGCGGGGGGATTTGCAGCGCCCCGGCCCCATGAATGATTCACCGGGGAATTAAGGGGCCTCTGAGCCCCCCCGAGCGGAGTGGGGGGGTGGGGACAGTGGGTGTGGGGTGCTGAGGGGCCGCCGCCCCCCCCAGCCCCACTCCCCATCCTTCCGTTGCCGTGGTGATGGCTCGAGGCAGCCGTTGGGGATATTTTTAGCTGCTGGTACCGCATGGGGGTGGGGGGGGGGCAGCCCCACGGCTGGTTCACGTGTGCACACACACGCGTGTCTGCGGGCACATCTGTGCACACCTGTGTGTCCATGCATGCACGGGCATCTGTACATGCCTGCCCGCGGACGCCTGCATGCGCACATGCATCAGCACACACGTGTCTGTGTCCACACCTGCGCACACGCGTGTGCAGCACACGTACACACCCAGGCACATGTGTGCACAGATGCACCTGCATCCACACCTGCTCCTCTGGGCATGCCCACGTTTGCACGCCTGTGTTTGCACGCTCCCATGCTGTGTGCGCACTCGCGTTCACGTGTGTGCGTGCACATGCACACACATGCATCTGGACACACAACCAGACACATGCACAGCCTCATGTACACACACACATTCCCGTGTTGACATGCCCATGTCTCTCCACGCACCGTGTTTGCACAACCTCACCTTTGCACAGCCATGTATTTGTACCCCCACACCTTTGCACCCCCAAGTATTTGCATGCACTGTGCTTGCACACCCATGCCTTTGTACACACACCTTTGCATGCACCATGCTTGCACATCCATGCTTTTGCACAGCCACCCCTTCAAACTGTGTTTGCACACCCATTCCTTTGCACAGCCATGCCTTTCACATTGTTTCCACACTCATGCCTTTGTCCCCCCACACCTTTCACACCCTGTTTGCACACCCATTCCTTTGCACAGCCACGCCCTTCACACCCTATTTGCACCACGCCTTTGCACGCACCTCATTTACACGGCCACGCCTTTGCACGGCCACGCCCCTGCACGCACTGCGTTTCACACTCGCGCGTTTGCACGCCCACGCGTTTGCACACACCATGCTTGCACCCCCGCGCATTTGCACCCCCGCGCTCGCGCCCTCTTCGCGCCGCACCCCGCTCCGAACTACAACTCCTAGCAGCCCCCGGGCCCCGCCCCGCTCCGAACTACAACTCCCAGCAGCCCCCACGCCTCGCCCCTCCTCAGCACCCAATCAGCGCCCGGCTTGCTGGCAGGTGCCATCATGGCGGTGCCCAGGCGGTGAGGGAAGCGTTCGGCGGCCTTAGCGGTGCCGGGGGACGGTGAGGACGGGCGGGATCGGTGCGAGGGACGACCCCGGAGTCTCCCCCAGCGCCCCGGGAGGGCTTAGGCTTCCCCTTCCCTCAGGAGCCGTTGGGCCTCTCAGCCCCTTTGCCTTTCCCCGGCGCGGAGGGGTCAGGAATCCTTCCCCCCACTCCACAGAAACCTGTCAGCCTTGCCCTGAGCGCCCTTCCCTTCGCAGGTCGTGGCCATGAAGGTGGTGAACCTGAAGCAGGCCATCCTGCAGGCCTGGAAGGAGCGCTGGAGCGACTACCAGTGGGCCATCAACATGAAAAAGTTCTTCCCCCGTGGAGCCACCTGGGATATTCTCAACCTGGCAGGTGTGGGGATGTGGGGCTGGGGGCAGCACAGGGGTGCAGGGATGGGGCTTTTGGCTTTGGTAGACCTGTTGCCTAGCGCCAGAGATTAAGCTGGCCTAAAGCTCAGCCTGTGCTGGGATCGCTGCAGTGATACATGCTGAAATGCTGCTGGCGCAGAGCTCTGGGATCGTGGAATCACAGAATGGTTTGGGTTGGAAAGGACCTTAAAGATCGTCCAGTTCCAACCCCTCACTATGGGCAGGGATGCCTTCCACTAGACCAGGGGCTCAAAGCTCCATCCAACCTCACCCTGAACACTTCCAGGAATGGGAAATCCACAGCTTCCCTGGGCAGCCTGTTCCAGGGCCTCACCACCCTCAGGGGGAAGAATTTCTTCCTTATATCCAACCTGAATCTCCCGTCTTTCAGCTGAAAGCCATCACTCCTCGTCCCCTCCCTTGTAAAAAGTCCGTCTCCAGCTTTCTTGTAAATCCCTTTTAGGTACTAAAAGACTGCAGTAAGGTCTCCCTGGAGCCTTCGCTTCTCCAGGCTGAACAATCCCGACTCTGTCCCAGCACCACTCACCACCCGGCCACACGCAGGTTCCCGCCAGCTGCCTCAGTTTCCCCCACCGAGAGGGGATAATGATCCTGTCTGCTTCGTCAATGCGCCCGGCCAAAGGAGCGGAAAGCGCTGCGAAGGAGCCAGGTGCTGCTCCGAAGGCCGCTTCCCACCTCTGGTTATTGGAGTTTCTTCTCCCGCCCTTATTCAAGGGCGTTTGACACAAATCCTGCCAAACGCTGGTACCTGCTGAGCCCCACGGTTTAAAGATTTGCCAGGCTTTTGTGCCAATTATAGAAACTTGTTGCTTGATTTTCTTTTTCTTTTTCCCTCTACATCAAGCGTGTGTTTGCAAACCCTGGGTAAATAAACCGAGCGCTGCTCAAGGATTGCTGCACCGAGGGATTTAAAGGGAAATAGCCCAGGCACAGGCAGCAGTGCTCTTCACCCCACTGAGGGGGAGACCTTTCTCAGACAGGTCTTTTTTTCTTCCCTCCATCCCACCAGTGTTTTTTCTGGCAGCGTCTGACCCATGAAGGTGGGTTTTGTCAAACCAGCTCCTCAGGCTGGGTTTGTCCCCCTCTCTCTGTAGCCAAGGAAAGTCTTGGCAGCCCGGGGTTCACTGGGAGGCAGCCTCTTTGCAAGGGGGAAAGGAGCCAGGTCCCTTTTTACCCCGCTGCAAAAAGGAGCTTAAAAAGGGGGATGTGACACCAACACCATCCAGGGCAGCGTGAGGGTTGTTGTGGGCACACAGGGAAGCTGTTCCCGAGGCCCTAATGGCTGTAACAATCACTCCCACCCTCGCCACAGCCCTAGAACTGTCCCTTTCCCAAGCTCCTGCCTTTCAGATTTCAACTACAAAGGAGGAAAAGCTGGCGCGGGCTGGCAGGATCGCGGCAGTGCCCGGCAAATCCGCGCTGACACGTCTGCGGTGGGTCACAGCGTGTGGCTGGCTCGTGTTGACGCTCCCTGATTAGATGGGGAGGGGAAAGGCTGCCATCAGCCTTCTGTCCTCGAGCTGAGACGCTTTTGGCCACGGTCTCAGCCTTCAAGCGAGACCCAGGGAGTCTCCTGCTCCCTCAATCGGGATCTGGCGACAGTTTCTGCTCCTCCTTGTCTTTGGGGCGATGATTTCCCGAACAGCCGCTGCCCCCTCTTGCATCTGGGTGCTTTGACCTACTTAGAGCCCATACCACAGCCCGGGGCTTGCTTTTGGGAGGTGCTTTCTGCACTCTGCCATAGTTCAAATGGTCAATTAAAGGCTTGACTGAGCAGATAGGACGGGCAGAGCCCCTGCAGCAGCCATGGGCTGGCAGCCGGCGGCAGGGAGGGCCAGGCGTGCCGGGCTGGGCCCTGCTGAGAGGGGCTGTTTGCCCTGAGTTCAGCCTCAGGAGCACAAGGATGTGAGAAGCTCCTGGGCAGGATGTGGAAGGGAGGGAGGGGAACGTGTTCAGAGAGCAGCAGGCGCTTTTTTTGGGGCCAGGGTGCCCGTGGAGAGCTGAGTTAGCAGGAGGCTGCTTGCGCTGCCTGAATTATTTACTGGCTTTTGTCGTCGCGGATTAGAAAGTTGTGGGATTCGGTTGATTTTAGGGAAGCGCGATGCTGCGGTTGGCACAGTTTGTCTTTGCCACCTTTCCCCTTGTGCTGAGCACTGAGGAGACCCAACCTCAAATCCTGGGGTCAGTTTTGGGCCCCTCACGACAAGAAAGGCCTTGAAGTGCTGGAGCGAGTTGAGAGAAGGGAATGGAGCTGGGGAAGGGGCTGGAGCACAAGTGTGATGGGAGTGGCTGAGGGAGCTGGGGGTTCAGTGAGGAAGCGGCCTCAAGTTGCACCAGGGGAGGTTGAGGTTGGATCTGGGAACAATTTCTTCCCCAAAGGGCTGTGGGGCATTGGAACAGGCTGCCCAGGGCAGTGCTGGAGTCACCATCCCTGGAGGGGTTGAACAGACAGAGATGAGGTTCTCAGGACATGGGGCAGTGCCAGGGTGGGGAAACAGTTGGACTCCATGATCTTGAGGGTCTTTTCCAACCAAAATGATTCACTGAGGGCAAAGTGTGCGTGTGTTTCCACATCCCCACACCATTTATGTGCTGACCTGGTCCCTCTCCTTCCCTTGCAGAGGCTCTTCTTGAACAGGCCATGATTGGGCCATCACCCAACCCACTCATCTTGTCCTACCTGAAATACGCTATCAGCTCCCAGGTAATGACACTGCTCATGCTGCAGACACTGCCGGTGTCACCTCACGGCCCCAGTTAGCAGGCGGGTGGCAGGCAGACACCCCAAATCTCATCTGTGCCTCTCCTGGGCTCAGGTGTGCAGCGGAGGGCTCAGCGCCTGCCCCAGGCAGGGATATTTCGTGAATACCCTCTGCCCGTCGCCTGGCTGCACACGGGGTGGAAATCCTTGTTCTTCGAGAGCCTCCGCGCTTGCCGTGAGCCCTGCTCTTCCTTAGCGCAGCGTTTAATACCGCCTAAAGTTTGTGCGAAACGAATCAGCGATCACCTAAAAATGTCTGTTTGGATTTGTGCCGGGTCGGCGCCCCGGCCCTGTCGCGGTGACAGGCAGCGGGACCGTGCCCTGACCTTGCCGTTCCTCAGCAACCAGCACCGCGCTGGCAAACATCACCCGCTGACGCGCTGCTGCACCGCGCTTGTTTTGGTTTTGTGTTGTGTTTGTTTTTTTTTTTTCCTTTCCTTGTAGATGGTGTCTTATTCCACGGTCCTGACGGCCATCAGCAAGGTACGGCTCTGACAGGTGCTGCCGGAGGTTTTTCTCTTTACCTATGACCCGCATATCCATTTCCCTCCCCAAAACTCTCACCGAATATAGGTCAAGTGGAAAATGACATCATCCGCTGAGTCAGCAGCGGTCAGACAGCACAGATTAGTGCCCGAGTCCTTCCGTGTCCCGCTGGGGACAGGCTGCTCCCGTGCCTGCCCGGTCCCGCTCTGGTTTTGGGGACCGCCATGGGTGTAAAAGCCTCGTTCCTCCATCGTGTGGGGCCTGGCAGGCTCCTGCCCAACAGCCCCGGGCATGTAAACCACACCCCGGTTGCCGGAAACTGTGTCCCTCTGGGGCCGGCGGCGCTGGCAGCGCCACAGGGATCCGGAGCTGGCGATGGGAAAGCAACGCTGCTCATGCGGGAGGGCTGCCAGCGCCCGAGCCGCGGCCACCGCGGCTTCCCACGGCTGCTCGGCGTCCCCGCACCACTGCAGTGGGGACGAGCCCTCTGCTCGGCATTTGGGGCTGCTCCGTGGGGAGCAGTAGCTCCTTGTGAGCTGTGTCAGGCTCCCCACCCTCCCTGGGCACTTGCTTTGTCAGGGTGAGCTCTGATCTGAAGGGAGAAGAATTTAAGGGAGAATTATTTCTCACCTCCCCACTCCTTGTGGTTACTGGGGGGCGAGGGGAGAAAGGCGCTGGCAGCCTCGCGGTGCCGGTGTTGTTTTGGGGTGTCGCAGGCTGAGCTTGGAGCTGTGCCCTAAATGTGCCCTAAGCCCTGGTGAGGGTGGGGACCCCTCCAGCGGGGCTCAGCACCCATCCAGGGGGGTGGTTGCGCTCCCCGGGGAGGGCAGAGCCAGCACACGACCGGCTGACACTGAGCACCGTGGCGGGTCGGTTCCAAGCAGCACAGGCTCGTCACCATCCCCCTGCTCGCACATCACTGCCCGTTCCAGCCGGGCAGGCAGAGAGCTGACCTTGAGAGCCGAGCTTTCCTCCTTCAGAGCAGCGTGGGCACAGAGCAGACCCGCGGGCAAGCTCCGGCCCGGCGGGGTGGCCCATCTGCTCTGCCGGGAGGCGGGGAGCTGCACTTCTGCTGCCCGCCGGCCCCGCGGCCAGCCGGGCTGTTGGCACACGCCGCCAGCCCCTGCCGAGCCGGGGGTGGGCACGGGGGCTGGCACCGGGCCACCGCCGCGGCACGGAGCGGAGCTCAGGCCACCGCTGCCGAGAAAACTCAGCCTTGTCCTCGCCGCCGTGGCCCGGTTGCCTCCCGCAACCCTGGGAGGGCAGGACGCGGCCGTCCGGCAGCCCTGACCTAATTCTCGTTGGAGTGGCTGCTGGGCAGATGCCAGGGCAAGCGTCCCGCAGCCGGCGGCGCCCAGCACAGCGCACGGAGGAAGGGGTTGCATTGGTTTTTTGGGGCCTGGCAGCTCCTGTCTGAAATCCTTTCTTGTTCCCTTGCTCTAGTTTGATGACTTTTCCCGGGATCTGTGTGTGCAGTCACTGCTGGAGATCATGGACATGTTCTGCGACCGCCTCAGGTACCGTGTGGCCTTGCCAGCCCGGCTGCCTCGGCCCCGGGCCGTACCGTGGTTGGTACTGGGACCTGGGGGGGCCCGGCTGAGCCCAGGATACTGATCTCAGCAGGGGGAGGCACGTTCCCCCTCCAGCTCCGCACCCATTCCCCCTCCAGCTGCTCCAGGCTGGGCTGCCACACAAATGCCAGTGCAGAGGGAGCCCAAAACCCCACCGGCTTTGTGGGAAGCTGCAAGAAACCCACCTGTACTGGGCTAAACGCCTCTGCCGTGGTATTCCTGCCCAGCTCAGGCAGACGCAGGTGGACATAAGCCCTGTGGCCTGAGGGTTTCTGTCCCCTCAGAGCATTTAATTTCTCTTGTGCAGCTTCTGCAGCTTCCCAAGGCCCTGGCTACGGTGTCCCCGTCTTCTAGCGCTCGCCGTCCTGCCTGCGCTGCCCCAGGCAGCTGCCTTGTTTTGCTTCATGCTTTTCCGCTGGTGTTGCAGGACCCAGGGGAGCCCAGACAATTCAGGCCACAAAAACTTATTTAGAAAGCTCAGAAATCTTCCTGTTAACCCTTGACAGCCTCTTCTGGGAGGCTGGAGCAGAGAGCTTGTGGCGAGGGGCAGCGGGAGGAGAAGGAGGGCTGAAGGTAGCAGCTCTTCAATTAGATGAAATGAAGCAGCAGCGATGAATATGCACCAGTCACAGATGTTGCTGCAGAGCCGACTGCTTAATCCAGCCCTTGCCTGATCTCATCCTCTGCTTAATTTGATCAAAACTTCTGGCCTCAATGATTTGTGCATCAGTAGGGGAAAGCGTTCACCTCTTGCAGCACATTGATCGATGCTGAGCCTCTCTTAGCAAGATAATTTGATTAGAGGCTTGGAAAGTTTCCCTGTAGTGGAGTGGTCAGAGAGGAGGCCGTGCTGGGGAGGCTTTATTTCCCCTGGCACAGCGGGATGGATGCTGGCGGGCTGAGCATGGTGGGATCTGCGACAGAGGAGCTGAGAGCCAGCGAGCACATGGGCTGGGAGCTTGGGATGTGGGTTTGGATCCCTGTGTCTGTGCCTCAGTTTCCCCGGAGGCAGCAGCCCAGCCCATGGTGAGCACGGTCCCATTTTTTTCCCCTTCCCAGCTGCCATGGCAAAGCTGAGGAGTGCATCGGGCTCTGCCGGGCGCTGATGAGTGCCCTCAACTGGCTCCTGCGCTGCGCGGCCTTCTATGCCGAGAAGGTGAAGGAGACGCTGGAGCAGGCAGCGGCCGAGAGCCAGCTGAAGATGTGTCTGGAGCGGCTGGAGAAGATGCTCAGCAGCACCAAGAACCGTGCCCTGATCCACATCGCCAAGCTGGAGGAGACGTGTACGTGGCCGCCCCTGCCCTGCAACGCTCTGCCCGTGGCTACTGCCGGGGCTTCCTGCTGGCCCTGGGGAGATGTCATTGTCACCTCTCCCTTCCCCCTGCCCGGCTCCTGCCGCATTGTCCCTGCGGCTCCAAGCCCATCCATCTTCCAGCCCTGTTGCTGTAGCCGTCTCCTCCCTGGCTCCGTGCCACCCTCTGCCCCCTCCCCTCCTCGGGAGAGGAGCAGAATTAATGTGAAGGCTGCGGGAGCTGTTCCTGGGTGCGCGGCGGGGCCCGTGTTCCACCAGCATGCCTGGCACAGCCCCACATCTCCGCTCCATGCCCACGTCTGGCCAGGAGCCTGTGCCAGGCCCGAAGCGGGAGCTGCTGGGTGACACACAGACCCTTGGCTTGGGTTCGCAGAGGTGCACTGAATGCAGCTCACCGCGAGCCCCCAGCCTTGGCAGGCCCTCTGTGCTGCCTGCCCAGCTTCTCAGCGTGTCACTGTCCCCCCGCTGAGCGCCTGCCCTCCCTCCCCAGCCTCCTGGAGCACTGTGGAGCAGTCCCTTGTCAAGCTGGGGGAGAACTTGAGCAGCCTCAGCAACTCCCCGCTGCGAAGCCAGGCTGACGACTGCATCTCCCTCATCAAGAGGTAGTTTTGTGCTGCTGTCTGTGGGCTCAGGGGATAAAAAAATGGGTCTGAGCCCTGCGCTGGGGGCTGGGAGCCTCCTGCATCCCCCCATGCTGGTTCTCTGCTTCCCTGTCCCTCCCCAGCTCGGACCCTGGCCCTGGGGTAGGAGAGGGGACAGGGCTAGCGGTGACTTGCTGCAAAAGAGTCTTACCCAGAGGTTGCTCTTCCAGCAGCCCTGGGGCCTCTCGCCGTCCCCGACCTGCTCTGGTCGCACCAGAGCTGCTGTCCCTGCTCCAGATTGTCCCCAGTGCCGCTCCCAGGGCCCTGGCTGTGGGGCGGGGGGCTCGGCTGTCCCCAAAGGCTCCACTGCAGGGCACTGGGGCTATGAACTGTCCTGTCCCGGGGAGATGCAGGACAGCAAAGGTCTGGGGCTTGGCTGGGAAGGAAGGATGGGACGGGAGGAGCAAGGATCTGTCCTTGCAAGGCTCCAGTGACCCTGTGCTGTCCTTTCCCACCCAGTATCCCCACCATGCTCTCGGTGCACTCCGAGCAGCTGAACAAGACTGGTTTCCCCACCGTGCACGCCGTGGTGCTGCTGGAGGGGACCATGAACCTCACAGGAGAGACCCAGCTGCTGGTGGAGCAGCTGATGATGGTGAAGAGGATGCAGGTACAGAAGTGACAGCTTGTTCTCCTGCTCAGGGTTGTCCTGGGGGCTGTGGGACTGGGGACTTCCCTGTGCTGACCCCAGGGAGCAGTGGGAGTCCATTAACACCTTAGCAGGGGGTTCAGGGTTTGCCTGTGCTTTCGGGGAGTTGCTTTATTTGCATTAGGGGAATTTTGTCTGTGTACCCTGCAGCGCATCCCCTCCCCACTCTTCATACTGGAGATCTGGAAAGCCTGTTTTGTGGGGCTCATCGAGTCCCCAGAGGGCACGGAGGAGCTGAAGTGGACAGCGTTCACGTTCCTGAAGGTAGGGCCCAGCCCCACCATTCCCTGTGACACTGGAAGGACCCTGCGGAGCAGGAGGCGAGGGGACAGAGTCCCCGTGGGAGGGCCTGGCTGCAGAGTGGGCTCTGCCTTGCTCAGTCACAGCCGTGCCCTGTGTCTTTCAGATCCCCCAGGTCCTGGTTAAACTCAAGAAGTATCCCCAAGGGGAGAAGGTGAGTGTTGAGGGCTGTCGGTTGGAGCTGTGTGCCGTGTTGTGTGCACAAGTGAGGTGTGTTTGTCACAATGGTGGTGGCCATAGGATCATTGAATAGTTTGTGTTGGAAGGGACCTTCACAGCTCATCTAGTCCAACCCCTGCCATGAGCAGGGACGTCTTCGCCCAGATCAGGTTGCTCAGAGCCCCGTCTCTGGGCTCCGATGGTCTGTGTCCCAACATCCTTCCTCTAATAGACGAGGCAGCATGGGAGGGGAAGGTGGGCTCGTGTCGGCAGCACTCTGAGCTGAGCGCTTGGCTTTTTTGTATGGCAGGACTTCACCGAGGATGTGAACAGCGCCTTCGAGTTCCTGCTGAAGCTGACCCCTCTCCTCGACAAAGCAGATCAGCGGTGCAAGTGAGTCCTTGCTGTGCCCAGGGCTGACCTGCAGCTCCCTGACCCTGTGGCCCCTCCAGCCCTGTCCTCTTTGTGGGGAGCTGCGATGCGTGGTGACAGGGCAGCTCCTGGCAACACTTTTTTTAGTTTCCTGTTCAATTTCTTCTTCCTGAGGATCTAGTGCTGCCAAATCAGCGAGGCAGTTAGTGTCTGACAGCTGATCCATGTGGTGGTGGGTGATATCTACAGCTGCTTTTGGCCCTACAGCATCATCGGGGTGGGAGCAGAGCCAGGAGGGCAACCCAGGAATCCCCGTACCCTGTGGCACTGCCTGGGGCAGCAGGAATCACAAATCCCAGAGTGGTTGTGGTTGGAGCGACCCCTGTAGATCCCCCAGCCCCAGCCCTGTTCACACAGGGTCACAAAGCAGATCCCACAGGATCCTAGGCGGGTTTGAATGGCTCAGAGAAGGAGACTCCACACCCGCTCTGGGCAGCCTGGGCCAGGCTCTGGCACCGCAAAGGAAAGAAGTTTCTCCTCGTGTTCAGATGGACCCTCCTGTGTTTCAGTCTGTGCCCGTTGCCCCTCACCGTGGCATTGGGCACCACTGAACAGAGTCTGGTCCATCCTCTGACACCCACCCTGAGATATTGATCCCATTGAGCAGATCCCTCTCAGCTTCTCCAGCTCAACAGCCCCAGCTCTCTCAGCCCTTCCTCAGCAGAAAGATGCTCCAGAAAGGTGCTCCAGGAATGCTGTCCCTCAAGCTAACATTCTCCTCTCTTTTCCAGCTGTAACTGCATGAGTCTGCTCCTGCAGGAGTGCAGCAAGCAGGGGCTGCTGTCCGAGGCCAACATGGAAAACCTGAGCGAGAAACGGTACAACCTCCTCAAAATTTTGGATTGGAGCACCTTGTCTTGCTCTCCTTCTCATTGGGGGAGTGTAAAGGACCAGCTGGGATGCCGCTGGCTGTCCTGCAGCTGGGACACTGTGGCTCGGAGGGATGTGGCTTTGATTTTGGGGACAGAATGAGTGTGGCGAAGTCTGTCTGTCCTCTCAGAGCGGCAGCTGGGGGGGTGCCGATGGTGGAAGTGGGTGGGAGGTGGCTGAGGGGCAGGGAGGAGCGGGACAGGGTGACAAATCCCTGCTCACAGGTCCCTTGTTGTGGATCCCTCAGGCAAGCGGACAGAGAACATGCTCCACACTTGAAATCGGCAGAGAACGCCAACATCCAGCCGAACCCGGGGCTCATCCTGAGGGCAGAACCAACTGTCACCAACATCCTGAAGGTGAGTCCCCCCCCGCAGCCGTCCAGGCTCAGCCCCAGAGCCCGCTTCCAGCAGCAGCAGCTTCACCAGGCAGCTGGGGAGGTGAGGGGTGCCAGATCTCCTCCTGTAATCATAGAATCATAAAATCACCTCAAATCCTGGGGTCAGTTTTGGGCCCTTCACAACAAGAAAGACCTTGAGGTGCTGGAGCGAGTTGAGAGAAGGGAACGGAGCTGGGGAAGGGGCCGGAGCACAAGTGTGATGGGACCGGCTGAGGGAGCTGGGGGGGTTTAGGTTGGATCTTGGGAACAATTTCTTCCCCAAAGGGCTGTGGGGCATTGGAACAGGCTGCCCAGGGCAGTGCTGGAGTCACCATCCCTGGAGGGGTTGGACAGACCGAGATGAGGTTCTCAGGACATGGGGCAGTGCCAGGGCTGGGGGAACGGTTGGACTCGATCTTGAGGGGCTTTTCCAACCAAAATGATTCTGTGATTCTTTTTTTGTAGACCATGGATGCGGATCACTCCACGTCCCCCGAGGGTTTGCTGGGGGTCTTGGGTCACATGCTGTCTGGGAAGAGCCTGGACTTGCTGCTGGCAGCAGCAGCAGCGACGGGCAAACTGAAATCCTTTGCTCGGAAGTTCATCAAGTGAGTATCCACCTGGACACCACCATTCCTGGGGATGAGCAGGGCTGGGGTGAACAGGCACCCCCCCACAGCTCTTCCCCAGGCTCTGATCTCTGCAGAGACCACCACCCCCTCTCTGGCCAACCTGGGCCGGGCTCTCACCACCCTCAGGGGCAAAAAATTCTTCCTCATGTCTCGCCCCTTTTAAGTGCCCATGTCTTTTCTTGAGCATGGAGCCTGGGGCAGTTCTAACCACACCAGCCCAGCTGGTGCTCGCTCAGTTCGGGGGTTCGTGCTGCTGTACGGCGAGGGCTGTGCTCATAAATCCCCGCGCAGCCGGGCAGAGCCGGCTCTGGCAAGGGGACGGCACTCAAACACCGAGCTGGCTGGGTGTGGGGGAGAACGCAGCGTTGCTGGACCTGTTTTGCTGCAGGGGAGCAGAGGGAGGAGGTGGCTCGTCCCTGCTGTGCCGGGGGGTGTCTGCGGAGCCGGGCTGGGTCCCTGGGTGCAGGGCACGGAGCTGGATGTGGTGCAGGGAGGGGTCTGCGGGCAGGGGCAGCCCCATCTGGGGGACGGCAAGAGGTTTCACATGGTGCTAACGCTTCTCTGTGGCTCTTTCTTCATCTAGGCTGAACGAGTTCACGAAACACATCACCGGAGAAGGCTGTAAGTGCCTGCGTGTCTGTGTGGGGGGTGGTTTGAGCTGTACTCCCCCCGCCGCCACGTACTGGGACGCTGTGGGGCCTAACTGGATTAAGCTGGGACTGGCTTTGGCGCCAGGAAGAGCTGAGCTGTGCTGGGCCCGGCTGGGGGCACGTGGCCGAGTGCCAGCGGGGATCTGTGTCCCGGGGACCCGCTGCCCTCACGCGTGGCACACGCATGTGCATCCCAAATGTGGGGTGTTCCCTGCATGCGGGACAGAGCTCCCGCTCCCCAGCACAGCCTGCGGGGCCCCTCGGGGCCGGCCCTGCCCCGGCTCCTTCCCTGGAAGGGGTGATGTGTCAGCACTGAGCCCAAGATAAGGACTCTGCATTTGCGTGTGATGAAACTCACTGAGTGCTCTGACCTTCCATGGCGCGGAGGGAGCCTGGGGATGCTCTGGGGCTGCTGAAAAGCTGCTCTGGGGGCTCTAGGGGGGGCGTGTGGGGTGGAGGGGAAGCAGTTGGTGTATCCCCTGTAGCCCTTGTTTGCACACAAGCACTTGGGGGTTAGAAAAGCTGCCTGGGGGAAGCAGGGTCTTGGCCCCCCAGCTCGCAGGATTCTTGTCTGCTTCCTCGTGCCAAGGCTGGAGATCCCCAAACTCTTTGTTTCTTCTTCCCCAGCCAAAGGAGCCCCAGTTCGGGCCCTGCTCTTCGACATCTCTTTCCTCATGCTGTGCCACGTGGCCCAGACCTACGGCTCGGAGGTGAGTGTCCTCGGAGGGGCTGGGGCTCTGACTTTGCCACTGTCCCCACCAGCACTGCCCGGTGCCTTTCACCTGGCGCAGGTAGAAATCTGTCCCTGCATAGAATCACAGAATCATTTGGGTTGGAAAAGCCCCTCAAGATCATGGAGTCCAACCGTTCCCCCTCCCCTGTCCCTGCCCCATGTCCTGAGAACCTCATCTCCGTCTGTCCAACCCTCCAGGGATGGTGACTCCAGCACTGCCCTGGGCAGCCTGTTCCAATGCCCAAAGCCCTTTGGGGANAGCTCCCTCAGCCGCTCCCATCACACTTGTGCTCCAGCCCCAGCTCCACTGCAGGGTCTGTCTGTGCCTGGCAATGGGGTGGCTGCTGCCTCCCTCTGTGGTACCGCGGTATCAGTGTGAACTCTGCCTCCACACCCTCTCCGCACTGGCTCTGATCTCACTGGACTTTTCCCAGTTTTTCCCCGGCCTTTTCCCAGTTTTTTCCCAGCCTTTTCCCTCTGGTTTGGCGCTGGTTGGGCTGGGGGGGGGGGCCACATGCAGCCAGGCTGAGCATCAGCCCCTCCCCAGCGAGAGGAGGAACTCGCAGCCCCGCTCAGGAAACAGCACTTGGGTTGTGTGAAAACTTTCCAGGTTTCGACATCTGTGTGTGCTGGGAGGCGAAACGATACCGAAACGCTGGGAAGGCTGAGAGGGAGCGAAAGGCGGGCGGGGGGGCCTGGGGAGGGGGGTCCTGGCCGGAGGCAGCTCGGAGCGGACGTGCCCGGGGCTGAGATCTCATCCCCCGCTCCCGCCCACAGCGACTTTCCTGACCAGCTGCTGCTGAACAGCTGTGCGAAACTCTTTTTTTTTTGACCAAAATAGTGTCCCCTGGGTGATAACGAGCTGAAGGGAGAAGGGGCCGTGTGGGATTCCCAGCTCGTGTCCCCCCCTGGGGAGCCCTCCCAGCTGGACCGTGCGCCCCGACCCCACAGAGCCGTGGGGCAGTTATTGGTGGGGACCCTGAGCGGGGTGGGGGACAAGTGACGCAGGGGGATGTGCAGGACGCGGTGACACTGCTGCTGCGCTCGCAGCCCCGCAGGGCTGGTCCTGGGCTGGTGTCCCCAGATGAGATGGCTGTTGTCCTCTGGGGGGAATCCTCTGCTAGAGGGGACAAACCACAGCCCACAGACTGGAAACCAGTGCCTTACTGGGGGCTGACCGGTGCCTGCCTTTCTGTGCAGGCCACAGGGCGGCGCTGCTCCCCCGGCCATGAGCACCCCAGGGTGGGGGGCTGACCCCAGGGTGGGGGTCCCCAGCCGGGTCCCTGTGGGGTGCAGACCATGTGGCACCCCCGGGCTGGTTCCCTCGCAGGTGATCCTGTCGGAGTCGAGCCCGCCGGGCGAGGTGCCCTTTTTCGAGACCTGGATGCTGACCTGCATGCCCGAGGAGGGGAAGATCCTGAACCCCGACCACCCCTGCTTCCGCCCCGACTCCACCAAGGTGGAGTCCCTGGTCGCCCTCCTCAACAACTCCTCCGAGATGAAGCTGGTGTAAGAGCTCGGCTTGAGCGGGAGGGGAGCGGCCACCCCAGAACGGGGCCACAAAAATGGTCAAGGGAATGGAACAGCTCTGCTGGGAGGACAGGCTGAGAGTTGAGGGTGTTCAGCTGGAGAAGAGAAGGCGCTGGGGAGACCTTATTACGGCCTTTCCGTACTTGAGAGAAAGAAGGGAACAAACTCTTTAGCAGCGCCTGTGGCGATAGGACAAGGGGTGATGGTTTTAGACTAAAGGAGGGGAGATTCAGGTTGGGGTGGCACTGGGGGAGCTGGGAAAGTCCCTTCAACCCAAACCGTTCTATGGTTCTATGATCCTCCTTGGCCCCGTGGTTGCTCTGAACGAGTCCCTGACCTCCCCTCTCTCTCCTTGGCAGGCAGATGAAGTGGCACGAGGCGTGTCTGAGCATCTCAGCCGCCATCCTGGAGATCCTCAACGCCTGGGAGAACGGTGTCCTCACCTTCGAGTCCATCCAGGTGGGGCTGGCGGGAGGACGCGTGGGGCGGAGCAGGGACACCAGCACTGTGCTGTGTCCTGGGGAGGGGCCGGGGGTTGCGCAGGGCAGGGGTCTCCTGTTCTCCCACCCTGAACTGCCCTGGGCAGTGATGCTGGGGTGAAGCCTGTGCATCCCCATGTGTCTGTGCTCATCCACCTTCACTTCCCATCTGCTCCCCTAGAAAATCACGGACAACATCAAGGGGAAGGTGTGCAGCATGGTGGTGTGCGCCGTGGCCTGGCTGGTGGCCCACGTCCGCATGCTGGGCTTGGATGAGCGTGAGAAGTCCCTGCAGATGATCCGTCAGTTGGCCACCCCCCTGCACAGCGAGAACACGCTGCAGTTCTACAACGAGCGGTGAGTCCTGGCTCCCTGTGCCTGTCCTTTCTCTGCTTCCCGGGGCCCGCGTGAGCCCGTCTCTCTCTGCCGCAGCGTGGTGATCATGAGCTCCATCCTGGAGCACATGTGTGCGGACGTCCTGCAACAGACGGCCACACAGATCAAGTTCCCCTCCACGGGGATGGACACCATTCCCTACTGGAACCTCCTGCCCCCCAAGAAGCCCATCAAGGAGGTGCTAACGAGCGTGTTCACCAAGGTGCTGGAGAAGGGCTGGGTCGACAGTCGCTCCATCCACATCTTTGACACCCTGTTGCACATGGGGGGTGTCTACTGGTTCTGCAACAACCTGGTCAAGGTATGGGGTGAAGGAGGATCTTATCGATGAGATAAATATCTCAGGGTGGGTGTCAGAGGATGGACCAGACCCTGTTCAGTGGTGCCCAACGCCAGGGTGAGGGGCAACGGGCACAGACTGAAACACAGGAGGGTCCATGTGGACACGAGGAGAAACTTCTTTCCTTTGCGGTGCCAGAGCCTGGCCCAGGCTGCCCAGAGCGGGTGTGGAGTCTCCTTCTCTGAGCCATTCAAACCCGCCTGGGATCCTGTGTGATCTGCTCTGTGACCCTCTGAGCGGGGCTGGGCTGGGGATCTACAGGGGTCCTGCAACCCCAAACACCCTGGGATTTGTGATTCTGTGAGGCAGGTGGCTGTGAATCCCAGCACCATGGCCGGGTGTTGAGGATGGAGCTGGGGGTCCAGCTCCTGCTCTCAGTGCTCAGGAGTCCTGGTTGTACTGGGCTGGCACTGGATGCGAGCGGGACAGGCCCAGCCGTGCCCGTGTGTCCCTCAGCCCTGCCCTCCGCCTCGCAGGAGCTGCTGAAGGAGACGCGGAAGGAGCACACGCTGCGGGCCGTGGAGCTGCTCTATGCCATCTTCTGCCTGGACATGCAGCAGCTGACGCTGACCCTGCTGGGTCACATCCTGCCCAACCTGCTGACCGACTCCTCCAAGTGGCACACGCTCATGGACCCACCGGGAAAAGCCTTGGCCAAGTAAGACCCCAGACCCACGGGCACCCTCTCGTTTGGGGCGGGTGGGGATGGGGAGATGCTCTGTCCTGACACATACTCCGGACTCTGCCATCCTTGGACAACGTCCTCAGACACGTGGTGTGAGTTTTGGGGTTGTCCTGTGAAGGGACAGGAGTTGGACTCGATGATGCTTGTGGGTCCCTTCCAACTCGGGACATTCTGTGATTCCACGGTCCCCCCGTGCTCGCACACTGTCACTGGGGCGGGCTGGCAGTGTCCCTCCTCTGTCCCCAGGCTCTCCGTCTGGTGTGCCCTGAGCTCCTACTCCTCCCACAACAAGGGCCAAGCGTCCGCCCGGCAGAAGAAGAGGCACCGAGAGGACATTGAGGTGGGTACGACACGGGGTTTGACTGGGGGGTCTCTGTGCTCGAGGAGGCGGTGGTGGCAGGAGCAGCAGAGACCAGACTCCCTACCTGGGTGCTCAGGGCTGTCTGAGGTCCTTTGACCTTGAAACACGATGGTCTGAATGGGGTTGGCCCGGGCTGGGATGCTCTGGGTGAGCGGAGATCATAGTTCTGGACCGTGGGGCTGTGCAGAGCCCGGGGGGGACATTTGCCATGGGGAGGGGGGCCGGGATCCCCCCTAAGAGCGGAGCTGAATCCCCTTTTCCCCCAGGATTACATCAGCCTGTTCCCGCTGGACGACACACAGCCCTCCAAGCTCATGCGCCTGCTCAGCTCCAACGAGGAAGACGCCAACATCCTCTCCAGCCCCAGTAAGTGTGGACGGGGGGCACCGCCCCGCCTCGCCGCTCCTTTCGGGGTGTGAAATGTGTATTGGCACAAAAACACTTCTTGTCACAAGCCGCTCAGGTGAAGATTTAGAGATTCAGAGCGCTCAAGTGTGTTTTTCTGAGTTCTTGTGAAGCTTTTGTGCTTAGAAAAGGTCAAAGCTCTTGATTGTTACGATTGGAATGGCTTTGGAAAGGGGCCGAGGTCAGGTATTCCCCCCGTGACGTTGCCACCCAACCCAGTGCGTCGCGCACGAGGGGCTCGGGGGGGATTTTTGAGAGCCCTGTCACCCCCAGACAGTCCGTGTGGGACCGGGGGGCTGATGTGCTGCAGCACGAGTGGCAGGATGTGACATTCCCGGTGGATGTGGCTAAATCCTGGAATTCCACTCTTGTGAACAAGGCGGCAAGTGGAGCTGATGAGTCCCTGCAGCCCCGGCGGATGTGCCGGGGGGTGTCTGTGCCCCCAGTCCTGTCACAGCTCCCACATGCATCGTCTGCACTCCTGGGCAGTGAGTCAGGACGTTCCTCGGTCACTCTTTCTCCTGATGCCCTTATTCTAAATTACTCTTCACTTATTAATTTTCAACACACGCCATCAACCTGTGGTTTTTGTTGGTTTCGTTGTTGTCGAAATATGGGCTTTTCCCTTTATCTCACTATCTTTTTTTAACTTTTTGAGGCACTTCCACCTCTTTCCAGTGACATACAGGACTTTTTTTGGGCTGTTCGCTGCCCCGATGTGGAAACGCCGCTTCCTGCGGCCACGTAACTCATGTGATTCCATGAGAAAAGTGTGGGAGGGCTTTTTTTTCTTTTTGTGAGCATCCTCAAAGCAGCACAAGGTGGGTCCTGCTGATTTTTGGCACTGGTTGTGTGCTCTGGGTCTGCACAAGAGCCTTCCCAGGAGGCTCCTGTCCCGTTGGACTGGAGATGTCCCAGTTGTCCCACAGGTGCGCCCAGTGGTGCTTCACTGGCTCAGATAAATCCCTTTGCTTTGTCTAAAATTCACTCCTAGTCCATCACCTCAGCTCTAGCGCCTAAATTGTACCCTGGCAGTGAGATTTTCGCGCTGCTGTGCAGCTGTGGAACATCTGGCTGGCTCCGCCCTGCCCGCCGCGCTGCAGGCACGGGATGCACGGCGTGCGCGTCGCTTCGCCTTGGCCGAGAAGCTGTTCCCCTCCTTCGTGACATCGCGTGACACCGCTCGTGCCCTCGTGCAGCGTCAGGGCCGAGTCACCGCTCGGTTAGAGGCCGGCGGGGAGGCGCGGCTCACGGGCTCACTCACGCTCCAGGGATGTCATTAATCTCGGTCAGATTCCGAAGAAAACTGGCTTGTGCAAGAGTGAAGTGTCACAGCCCCAGGGCAGCATGTGGAGCCCTCCCTGGGCTGCTGTGTGTGTCCCCGGGTGTGTGGGGAACTGTTGCAGCTGCTGGCACCGCAGCACAGGGGGACGGTGACCGAAGCAGAGACCGTTCCAGCCTGACGCTTGTTCTCCTCCCCAACAGATCGCTCCATGAGCACCTCGCTCTCCGCCTCCCAGCTTCACACCGTCAGCATGAGGGACCCGCTGAACAGGGTGCTCGGTAAATCCTGGGGGGGTACCCGGTGCTGGGACCCGGCCCTGGGGTTGGATTAACCATGTTGAGACGCTGGTGGGACCTGTGCCCTGAACTCGCCTGGCTTTTGGTGTTTCCCTGTCTCTACGCCATAGAATCACAAATCATTTTGGTTGGAAAAGCCCCTCAAGATTGAGTCCAACTGTTCCCCCACCCCTGGCACTGCCCCATGTCCTGAGAACCTCATCTCCGTCTGTCCAACCCCTCCAGGGATGGTGACTCCAGCACTGCCCTGGGCAGCCTGTTCCAATGCCTCACAGCCCTTTGGGGAAGAAATTGTTCCTAAATCCAACCTCAACCTCCCCTGGTGCAACTTGAGGCCGTTTCCTCGCTGAACCCCCAGCTCCCTCAGCCGCTCCCATCACACTTGTGCTCCAGCCCCTTCCCCAGCTCCGTTCCTTTCTCTCAACTCAGTCCAGCACCTCAAGGTCTTTCATTTCATTTCAGCAAACCTCTTCCTGCTCATCTCTTCCATCCTGGGGGCCAAGACCGCCGGCACCCACACCCAGTTTGTCCAGTGGTTCATGGAGGAGTGTGTGGACTGTCTGGAGCAGGGCAGCCGCGGCAGCATCCTCCAGTTCATGCCCTTCACCATGGTGAGTCCCGCAGCCACCACATCCTCCTCCCTGCTCCCACGGGACAGACGGACACGTCCCGGCGAGTCCCGCTGCCCGCTCTCCTGTCCCCAGCACCGTTGTGACTCTGCTGTGTTTCTCCGGGCAGGTTTCAGAGCTGGTGAAAGTCTCCACCATGTCCAGTCCTAAAATCGTCCTGGCCATCACGGATCTCAGCCTGCCCCTGGGCCGCCGTGTGGCCGCCAAGGCCATCGCCGCGCTCTGAGCGGGACGTCCCCCTCCTGCTGTGCAGGAGAGGGCTGCGTGACCCCCCCAGAACCTGGGCCCTAGGAGGGGGACGCTGGGGACAGTCGCTCTGTCACCACAGGCTCCTTCCCTCTGCGTTCAGCCTCCCTCAGTGCCTCACATTGGGCTGTCAGAGACTAAAACAACCCTCCCGGCTTTTTTTCTATAATTATTTCAGGTTTTTTGTAGAACCAGGCTTTGCCTCATTTCTCTTTGGTTTCCTGCCATGCTGAAACGGCACGAAAATTCTTGCTGGAAATTCCTCCCCGTGAGCGTGAGTTCACCCCGTGTCCCCGGCCACGGGCGCCCGCTGGCCACTGCGTAACCACGGCCGTGCCGGCACCGCGCCGGGAGCGGCTCCTCGCCGGGGCTGTCCCGGCACCCGGTCAGCTGCTTCGGCGGTGAATCCCTGTCACTGTCACAAAACCCTGGCCCTGAGGGGGTGGCAGGGCCGGGGCGGCTTCGCCTCGGCTCCTTTCATTTATGTTTTCTGCTTGACTCACGAGGAAGGGGGAAGCGGTGGAGCTGGGCACCCCCCTCCTCCTGGGGGTGCCACATCGCTGAGCCTGGTCCCTGTCACATCGCTAGGGCTGGGCTGTCCCTCCTGCCCCACTCGGCATGGGTGGGGTTCACAGGTGCTGGTTTTGGGGCTCCAAAATGGGTGTTTTGGGAGAGAGGTGGCGCAGGGAGGCCCCAGAGCAGTGCCAGGGGTTTGGGTCGGTGCTGACCCAAGGCAGCCAGGAGATGTCTCCCAGTGCGAGGGCAGACGGACCGTGGGACATGGGACATGGGGCTGCTGCGCACCCCGGGGCGAGGGCTGCCCCGCCGCAGCGCTCGGTGCCTGCCCAGGGGCGGCTCTTTACCGGTAGCTTGGAGCAAAGAGCAGGACCCGGCGCTCTCGGCCTTTTCAGCTCTGTCAATATTTGCCGGCGGCAGCCCCGCGCCCGGTGCTTCACCTTCCAGGAAAGGGCTGGAGCGGGAGACCGGGCTTCCTGTAAGCGCCGATAAGGAAGGAGCGATGGTTTCTCCGCGTTTGCTCTCCCGGGAGCCGCTGCACATGGGGTGTGCGGCCGAAAAGCTGCAGCCTTACGCCTGCCCCTTCCTGGGGCTGCGAAGTCAGGGAGAGGCAGGAACGGGGACCGGTTCGGGATGCCGATGGTCACAGGACATGAACACGGGACCCGGGAGAGGAAGCAGGGTCAGCCCGGGCTGACCAAACACCCACGGGGGAGTGGGGAGAGTCCGTGGGCCGGGGGGGTTTGTCAGGCCGAGGGGGATGCCCAGGGCTCCTGGCTCTGCCCACGTCCCTCTGCCGTGTCCGTTTGTCCGTCCACCCAGCTCCTCTCACGGCTGGAAGCCTCATCCCATCCCATCGTGGCGGCTCTGGGAGGGCTCCGTGCACATCCCCAGGTGGCTGTGGCTCAGATTCCCTTTGTGGGAAGAGGGATGGCTGGGTCCCCGCGCCACGGCGAGGGCCCCGCAGAGCCCTGAGCGCTCATCACACCCCTGCTCGCCCTCCCGGCCCGGGACGGGGGTGCTCTGAGCCCCCCGCCCTCTGCCAGCGGGTCCTGGTTTGGCAATGGTGCCGGTGTGGGTGCTGGGGCTGCTCCCCGCGGCCCCGGTGCTGCCAAGCTCCGGCGCTTTCTAAGAATCGGCTCTTGCCCAAGCGGTGCTGTGGGTGCGGGAGGAAGTTGCCACCCCCGGGCAGCCGCACCCCGACACCCCCGGGGGGGCTTGTGCGATGTCACGGGGGCAGGCGGGCTGGGGGGGCTGGTTTGCACCCCCCTGGCAACCACTGAGCCGCTGCCAGCGCCCACGGGGGAATGAGCCCGTTGTCCCATCTCTGTCCCCGCATCCCCACACCCCGGCCGTGTGGCGCTTCCCCCTGCGCAGGCGGGAGGCAGGAAAGGCAAACCGCCCGGACTCCGGAGCAAAATAAAGTTTATTTCCATTTTCGTCACATATGTATATAAAAAAAAATATCTATCATGTGTTTCTCTGGGGCTCACCCAGCTGCAGCAATAAATACAGTACAAAACACACCGCTGGCTGCGAAGTTTCCAGTACGCAAATAGGGCCGCGTGGGCCGGGGGAGCTGCCGGCACAACCACGGGAGCGGGGGCTGCGCCGGGGCCGTGCCGGGCTCGGGGCGGCCGGACCGTGTTCTGCCCAGCCCGGGAGACGCAGACCAATAAGTTAAATTGCAATAAATACACTGAGTTTAGGAGGGAAGGTGCTGGGGCTTCCCTGGAAAAGCCTCATCCAGCACCTCCCCTCCTTTGTTTTTACCTAATGGCTAATAAATATTAATTAATGTCACCATGGCTAATAGAAATAACGCTTGGCAGGTCTGTCCCTGCAGGCTGCAGCCCAGGCAGGGAGATGCTGCTCTGAAGCATCTTCATCCACAGATGAAGGCGGTTTCCCCTCGGCCGGGGCGGATGCTGCGGCGGTACCCGCAGCTCCCTGTGCGAGCCACTGGGGAAACTGAGGCACACACGGTGCCTGCAGGAGCCGCCGGGGCTCAGCCCAGCTCCCGAACCTCATAGCAGAGATACGCTTTTGTTTAAATATTAAACAAGGGTGATGCTGCGCACGGATACCCGTGCACGGTTGCCACCGCAGGGCCGGCCGCCCTGCCCAGTGACCGATGGGCGGGGGAGCCTCCCCAGCCGGATAAATATTAAATAGCGATAAACACTACAAAAAAAAAAGCAGAAAAGCCGGGCTCTCCCGGGGATGGTCGCTCAGGCTGGGACATAAATAAATGGGCTGCGGGGGGCGTCAGAGGCGGGCGAGGTGCCGCAGCGCCCGGTACGCCGTCTCCAGGAACCGCTGGAAGTTGGCCAGGATGAAAAAGCCGCCGACCTGGTGGTGGAAGCGGGAGGAGAAGGCGGGGAGGGGGTCCCGGGTCTCGGCGGGGAACGTCACCGTGGCCAGGCCCAGGTCCTCCACCTGCAGCCGGGCAGAAGCAGAAACGTCAGCTCCGGAGCCACAGATACCCAGGAGCGCGGTGCGAGCCGGGTGCAGAGCCCCGTGTCCCGGCTTTTCCCCCCAGGGATGCAGAGTCCCGTGATTCCCCTGTCCCCCCAGGGATGCAGAGCCCCGTGTCCTTTCCACATCCCCCCCGAGATGCAGGTCCCCGTGTCCCTACCATGCCCACCCCATCCCCTCAGCCCCCCGTGTCCCCCCTCACCTGCTGCTGGATGTTGGAGGACAGGTTGGCCGTGTCCAGCTGCAGCGTCTCCACCAGCCCCGCGTGCCCGGGCAGCAGCTCCCGCACGGCGGCCAGGGAGCCCTGGTAGACGCGGAGCCCGCTGCGGATCTGGCTGAAACAGGCTTCCTGCGGGGGGAACGGCAGCGTTGGGGGCGCTCAGCACACCCGGGCACCCCCGGGCGGTGGGGAAGCCGGTGGGGATGGGACCGGCCGGCTGGTGGCGGGGGCGGCGCTCACCGCGTGGAAGGTGCGGCTGTGACACTGCTCCAGCGGCGCCTGCGCGATGCCCAGGTCCTGCCGCACCAGCAGCAGCTCTTCCTCCTGGCACAGCTGGAACGTGTCACACTGCAGCCCACGGGGACAGGGTCAGAGCGGCACGGGGACCCCGGCGTCCCCAAACACCCCATCCCTAGGACCCCCCGCACAGCCCGGCCAGGAGGAGAGAGGGGACGGGGTGACTTGGTTAGGTGGGGACGGGACAAGAGCAAACGTGTGTCCCCAAGCCGCTGTCCCCCAGGGATGGGCAGCGCGGTGGGAGCCTGAGGCGCAGGGGACTCCGCTGGCCGCGGCCTCGCGGTGCCGATAAGGCCGGGAGGGGAAGGTCACCTTATCTGCGACCCCACAGCGCCCGTGGCCGCCGTCCCCCCCGCCGCGGCACCCCGGGACTCACCACCACGCGCTGCAGCGCGGCCACGTCCCCCTTGATCTTGCGGGTGAACTCGAGGTTCTTGTGCAGGAAGAGCTGGAAGTCCTGGTCCCCCGAGAGCTCAGCCAGCGGCGCCCCGTGCAGCACCCGCCACGGCGCCCACAGCAGCGCCAGCGCCACAGCCAGGACACCTGCGGGGACAGCGGCTCAGCGCGGGGACACCGCGGCCCCAACCCGGGAACGGTGGCACCAGCACAGGATGGGGAGGGGGCAGAGACCCCCAAAGGGGGAGACAGGGAGAGGGACCCATGGGGCAGTGGGCTGGGGGCTCTGGGTGTGCAGCCGCAGCGGGCGCTGTGGGTGCTTGGGTGCAGCGGGTGCTATGGGTACAGTGGGTTTTGTGGGTGCTTGGGTGCAGCGGGTGCTATGGGTACAGTGGGTTTTGTGGGTGCTGAGTGTGCAATGGGTGCTGTGCATGCAATGGGTGCTATGGGTACAGTGGGTTTTATAGGTGCTCTGGGTTCAATGGGTGCAGTGGGTGCTGTAGGTATGGTGGGTTTTGTGGGTGCTGTGGGTGTCATGGGTGCAGTGGGTGCTACAGTGGGTCTTGTGGGTGCTCTGGGTGCTGTGGGGCAGCAGCGCAGCGGGTGTGTGGGGCAGCGGGTACTCACGGGTGAGGCAGCACATGGTCCCCGATCCGGCGTTTCCTCCTCTCGGCAGCGCGGTTGGGCCCGGCACGGCTGGTTCCTGCCCCGGCTCTGGGCAGCCTCATCGATCGGGGCATTTATAGCGGCCGCGGGGATTCACACCGATGTGGTAACCGCACCAGTTGCCTAACGATTGTCTTAATCACCAACATGCAAATCCCGGGAGCTCCGGCCGCTGCCCACACCTCGCGGCCGCGGGGCTTTCCCGGGGCCGGCGATGTCTCTGGGTGCTGAGCTGGGCGCCCAGCGCGGCCCTGGCACCACGGAGGGTGCCGGCACGGTGCCGGCGGTAGCTCGGTGACTCATTAACCCGCTCGCAGGGCTCCCACCTCGCTGGCCAGTGCCCAGCACCGCAGGGTCACTCACAGGTGACAGTGGCTTTTCACAGCCGCTGGGGTTGTCACCATCCCCAGCCCATGTGGACGTTGTCCCCAGCAGCTGCCCGAGCCCCGAGCCCTGGCATCAGGGTGGGCAGTGGGAATGTGACCATCATGGTGGTGGCACCGGCTGGAGGTGGCCGAGGTGACGCCCCGTCCAGGGACACATTGCCCCCGCTCAGCACCCACGATGGGGCCAGACCCCCCCGGCGAGGGGCCGTCCCCTCCGGCTCTTTCGGGGAAGCGTCCGGCAGCGCAGCCCCGGGATCGGGGCCGTCCGGGCTGACGTGGGAATTTTGGCTCGTGCCGGTTCCCGCAAGCGCTTCCTGGGCCGGTGCCAGCTGGGCCCGATCCTGTGCGGCGCAGGAGGGTCCCCCCAGTGACCCCGGGGTGAGGCCGTGCCGGGGGGCTCTCACTCTGTGCCACCGACCCCCAGCTTGGGCCTGGGTGCTGTCACTGCCCTGCTCGTCATGGGGGTGGGGGTGGGACAGGGACCCCTGTCCCCACACGTCACAGAGCTCAGAGGAGCCCCAGGACCTGTTCCCCCCTCCAGCTGGGGAAGGAGCCCCCGGTGGCTGCAGCCAATCCCTGAGCACCAGCCAGGGCCCCGCCCCACACGAGGCAGGTGTTAACTCTGAAACCTAATGATGGCTTCCCCTCCCAGGACCTGGCAGCACCAAGCGTTCTGCCCTCAGGCTGCAAGAAATGACCTCGGCAGCAGAGCCTGTTTATGGGGTTTCCTTGGAGAAATGCCCCCCCGCAGCTGGGGGAAGACAGAAGGGGGGTGGCCATTGAGGGGGCTCAGCATGACGCACCCGAGCACCTGGAGCACGGCCCCGTTACCCGGAGCGGGGCTGCCATCTCAACAGGTTGGTGCTTTCAGGATTTGGGGTGGGTGGGATGTGAATCAGCAGCTTTCCAGGGAAGGAAGTGGTGGCCGGACCCGAAACCTCGTGGGTGTTGGGGTGGGGGCTGCTGAGCTGACCCAGCATGACCCCCCCGGGACAGCCCTGCCCCACCCGGGACTGCCCTGGGCCCCCGGCCCCCGCGGTTCTGCCTCGTGGCCGCCTGATCTGGGCACCCCCGACCCCTTCGCAGCATCTGCCAGGACATCAGCACTTCTGGGGTGTCCCTGTGCCTGGGCTTGGCCGCTGCAGCGGAACCAAGTTATTTTGGGGAAGGAGGATCCTGGGGGTTGGAGCAGAGGGAGCCCCGGGGGTCCCTGGTTCAGCTTTGCACTGGTCCCCGTGTCCCCAAGCCCCCAGTTCCCCATCCTGGCACAGCCGGGGTGTCACCTCCAGCCCCAGGGGGGTTCCAGGCAGAGAAATGAGCCCTGTGTGCACCCACAGTCACAACAAACCCACCGCAGGAGTGCAGCAGCCTGGTGGTTTTTTTCCAACTTTTATTTTAAAAGTCATAATTGAAGCTTAACAAAGTTTGACCCCATTATTGTTGCGAAAGCTGGGGGCACCCGCGGTCCCTGCGGAGCCGCGTTCCTGCCCCCCCCGCCTGCCCTGGCCCCACTTCTCCCCAGGAGCTCCCAAATTCATGGGCTGGTCTCGGGCTCAGCAACCACAACCAACCTTAAAAGAATGTTTGTTTATTGGGGAAGGGGGGTCCTGCTGCGGGGGGAGTGGGGCCCATGGCTGTGGGCCCAGGGACCCCCCCTGTCCCCTCCCACTGTACAGACATGCAGATATTTATTTATAAAAGAGGCAGCTGGGGACGGGGCTGCACGGGGGGGGCTCTGCTCAGACACCATCTTCCCGAGGGACAAATAAAAAAATACAGCCAGGCCAGAGGGTCACGGAAAACCGTCGTCATCATCCTCTGCCATCTCCTTTGCGAACTCCAGGTCCTGCTGCTCGCGCTCCCGGCGCTCCTGGAAGGCAAAAGGCAGAGATTGGTGGCAGCCTGGGGACAGGGGCCGTGTCCTCGGTGGCCGCAGGGACCCAGATGAGGTCTCACCTCTGCAGATTCCAAGTCCTTGTTGTAAGATTTGGGCGGGAACCTCATGGCCTGGAAAAAAAGAAAAACGAGGGAATAAAAAGTCTGAGCTGAGCGACGCCTCAGCCCTGCCCCGATGTCCCCAAGCGCCTGGGGACCTGCCACGCTCACCTTGACCGACATGTTGTGGATGTCGAGGCAGAACGAGATGCGCTGGTGAAACGCCAGCTGGGGCTCCCGGGTGGAGTAAATGTCGATCATTTCCTTGGACTGGACGTAGCCCTTCTCGTGGTTAATGCTGGCCTCGATCACGCCGTCCCGGATGGCCTGCAAGCCGGGGGGGACACGGTCAGGGCCCCCGGTGTCCCCGAGGGCCGAGGCAGCGGTTTGGAGTGAAAGTGGCTGCTGTGACGGGAGTGGGGGGCTCAGGACACAGCACAGAGAGGGGACTTGGTGCTCTGAGCATCCTCAGAAGGAGCCTCAACCTAAGAATTAGTGACTGGAACACTGCGGGGACCGGGCAGTGGCGAGAAACAGGGTCGAGGACAGCGCAGGACCCCAGGGGACGGGACTTCACCTTGGCCACGATGAACTCGGCATCCTCCGGACTGTCCAGCTGCAGCTTCTGGGCAATATCGGCCAGGGAGATGCGGGAGTAGGAGAGGCTGATCATGCGGACACCTGCGGGGGGGAACGGGAGTGGAGCCCCCCGGGCCAGGCAGCCCCGGGGTCCCCAGCCAGCCCAGCAGTGTCCTACCCGTCTTGATGACGTTGTGCCTCAGGCGAATGATCAGGGTGTAGGTGCCGTCGGCCTGGAACTTGTCCCCAAACTGATCGAGGACTTGGTTGAATTTGGCCAGGTTCCCGGTCCTGACAGCTGGAGGAGGGAACGGGTTAATTGGGGAGGGGGCAGGGGCTGGGATGCGGCGGGGGGGACACACAGGGCTGACCCCCAGGGCTGTTGTCCCCTCTTCTACGGAGCCGCTGGGTGAAACCAGCCTGGCACTGGAACCAGTACAGCCTGCAGCTGTGTCCCATCGAGGGAGGGGACAGAAACCCCCACCCCGGTCCCCTCCCAGGGCTTCTCGCTCCCCCGAAGCGCTGGGACATTGTGCCAGGACAGCGGGGAGGGACCGAGCGTGGGTGGGGGGCCCATCGTACCCTGGGTGAGGAGGAAATAGGGCATGAGCGAGCGCTTGAGGGAGGGTTGTCTGAACTGCAGCCGGTCCGGGATCTCCCCGAGCAGCAGTTCCACCACAATCAGCAGCTTGTGCACCTGCAGCAGAAAAATAATCCTGAGTTTCTGCAAGGCCCAAGTCTGAGGCAGCTTCCCTGGGGATGCTGGAGGTACCAAACCCCGCAAACTGCTTGTTCCCTGCTCACCGTCTGTTTGAAGCCGACGGCCGTGTGCTGCGGTGCCTTTCGCAGGGCGTTGGTCATGGTCCTTCGCGCCTCCGAGTACTCCAGCTGGATGGCCTTGATGCGCCCTGCGGTGACACAGGGCAGAAAGCGTGTGGAAAAGCCATCGAGTGAATCCCGCTGGATCCACATGGATGGAGCTTAAAATCCTGCCTGGGAGCCCCATCCCCAGCTACTCAAACAGTTTCTCTGGGAAACCAGAGTCCCCTGTGACAGGACAAGGGGAAATGGCCTCAAATTGCACCAGAGGAGGTCGAGGTTGGATCTGGGGAACAATTTCTTCCCCCAGGGCTGTGGGGCATTGGAACAGGCTGCCCAGGGCAGTGCTGGAGTCACCATCCCTGCAGGGGTTGGACAGACGGAGATGAGGTTCTCAGGACATGGGGCAGTGCCAGGGCTGGGGGAGTGGTTGGACTCGACGATCTTGAGGGGCTTTTCCAACCAAAATGATTCTATAGTTCTATGATCTTGGCTCCAGTGCCACAAGGGCCCCCCTGTGTCTCACCTGTGTAATAGAGGTACCGAGCCCACTCGTTGTTGTTGGCCTGTTCGGGAAACACGGACTTGGAGACGAGTTTTTCCGCTTGGTCGTAGAGGTTGTAGTGGAGATAGTTCCTCAGCAGGAGGTTCAGGAGGGTGGCCTGGCCGTCCGCGTCATGGCGCAGCGTGGCCGTGCGGAGCCGGGCGTGCAGGAAGCTGCGGCAAAGGGAGAAAAAACACGTTAGGTAGGAGGAAAAGAACCGCCTGGCTCAGCAGGGCACATGGGACCAAGCGCAGGGAGATCCCACACGCGGGATTCACTCTACCTCCTGACCACGTCGAGTTTATTCAGGAATTCATAGATGCGGGAGTGGTAATAATAACATTTTGCCACCACCAGGTCAAGGGCCCGGCGGTTTTGGGAACTGATCTTCTGCATCAGGTCATCGGACACTTTCTGAGCCTGCAGGAAGGGGAGAGAAGTCAGAGCAGAGGAACCACTGCCCGGGAAGAGCAGAGAGGCTGCAGGGCTGAGCCCGGGGCTGCCTCCAAATGTGTCTGAAACATCAGGGAAAGCGTGAGGCTCTTGGATTCTCACCTCTGGGTATCGCTTGCTGTTCATCAGGTAGATGACGAGGAGCAGCTGGAGGTAGGTCTCCACTTCGGGCAGGAGAGGGGCTGAGGCCGCCTTCCCCGTCCGTGGCCGAAACTGCAGCTCAGCTTCTGTGTCCATGGACTATGGGGAGAGAGATGTGCTGGGCTCCTTGTGTCTGCTCCTGTCCCTGATGACACCAGAGCCAGTCTGGGCTGCCAGCACTATAGTCCCATCCCCGCCAAGAGTTGCAGCGAGTCACCTCACACAGGAGCCTGCCTCAAGTGTCCCCAAGCCCCTGCTGCTCCTGGAGGCTCCTCGGTATGGGACAGGTGTCCCCTCCCCATCCCGTACCTCCTCCAGGAAGCTGAGCAGAAAGTCCCGCACGGCGCTGTTGGAGGTGAAGAAGCCGTTGATGGCTTTGTGGAGCACGTTGGAGTTGAGGCGGCGGGAGGTGGAGGGCAGAGCCCGCAGGGCGCGCAGGACATAACGCGGCTCCTTCCCCGACACGGCCTTTTCCAGCTGCTTCACGTGCTCCTTGATGTCTGCGGGGGGACAAGGGACACGGTGTCAGTTTGTGTGTCCCACAGATCTCTGCTGGAGGACGTGCCAGGATCAAGCTGGAACCGGGACACCCCCAGGTTCAAGATGCCCCATCTTGCAGCTCTTGGGTCCTTCTGTCTGCCCACGTCCCCATGTCCATGTGTCCCCTCTGACCCGAGCTGACCCCGCTCGGAGCCGGGGGGCTGCAGAAGATCCCTCCGGGGGTCCCGTCCCCTCATTCCCCCCACGGGCTCCATCCTCCCACCACGGGGTCCCACTACAGTGTTTCCATGGCCCCTCCGCCCCTCAGAGGCCCCCACTCAAAACCGTCCCCATCCCCTGCCAGCCCCCACACTCCTTATCCCCACCACGACCCCCAATTTCTCTCCTTCGACACCTTTTCCAGCATCTCTCCCCGCACCCCCTACAACGATCCGCACCCCCCGGGGTCTCTATGCCCCCTCCATCCCTTCTCCCACAGGGACCTCTCACGGAGCCTTCCCCGAGCTCCCCCATGACCCCCCAACCG
>VWYH01001669.1:482140-578978 GCA_013399365.1 Pampusana beccarii | reverse complement strand
CTCACCCTCCAACGTGATGGCGTCTAGCTCTCGCTGCGGTTGCCTCTCCCCAGCCGTTTCGGTCGCCGCCGTCGCCTCCTCCTGCATCTCCACGTCGGGGGGGGCGGGCGGCGGCCCGTCCGGGGGGGTCTTGGCCTTGTCGCCGCGGCGACGGGACGAGCCGTCCTGCTTCATGGCCGGGCCGGGCCGGCGGTGACACTGCAACAACCGCGGGGCACGCCGGGAGCCGCCAGGCGCGCCCAGCCGCCGACCGACCTCACCCGCCAGGCCTGGGAGGTCGAGCGCCGAGCACTCGGCTGTTTCCGTCAGGCTCTCGGGTGTTTCCGTGAAACGGTCGAGTATTTCCGTCAGGTGCTCGGGTGTTTCCGCACGCCGCTCGGTTCTTCCCGCCTGTTTCCTGCGCATGCGCGGACGCTCTTCGCTGAGGAGAGGTGCGAGGGCTGTGGCCTTGGTCCCGGGGGTCGGTCACCGTTACCGTATTTGAGGGGCTCGGGCCGGGACCGCTCTCCCCTCATCGCCGGTACGTAGCGTGGCCCACCTTCTTGTGCTGGCGGTGCCCCCAGAGCCATCGGTTACCAGCTAGGTAAGCAGCCTTACCCCTTGCTGAGGGCACCCTCTCTCCTGAGTGACCCGCTCAGGCCTCGATTCTGAGGAGAGCTGGGCCTGCAGGCACTGGGTGACTGAAAATACCCCCCGGATTAAAAAGTTGCCTCTCAGAATGCCCAGTTATCCAGTAAGAAAAGAATTATCTTTATTTAGAAAGTCATAATCCAAGTATTTGTTACATTGTTCTGCAATGCTGTGATTTATTTCTTGCTGGTAGGGTGTGTAATTTTGTGGTGGAGGTGCTGTTTGCCAGGTGGGTATCATTAAAAGGCTCTGAGATCCTACAGCTTTCTAACACTGAACAGCTTACTGAGTCACACATGTGTCACAGGTGTGACCAGGATAAATGAATTATTGTTGACTTATTCCTTTGTACGTTATTGACTGCATGAGTAGAGTGCTGGTGTTTTGTAGGACGACCAGGATCACACAAAGTGCAGCTGCCACCCTTGCGTGGCCTGTGGGTTTTTCACTCTGCATTCAGATGTGGGGAAGGAAAAAATCATTTTTTTTAACCTGGCTTCCATAAGGAGTTTTCTTGCCCTAACTCTAGTTTTCCCACTCATTTTAAATCAGCGCTAAGCCTTAATAAGGAAATCCTCACTTACGTAGCAGGGTAAAATTCAGAGAGAGGATCTGGCTTTTGCAATAAGAGACTTAAACATGCATTGTCAAGCAATTCCTTTGAAATGAGATGATGTGTGTAGCTTAATCTGAGTTGCTTAGAAGACTGAGGATGCGCAGAGACACGTACAGGGCTGCGACGGCTGGGAAGGCGTTGTCTGTACAGGCAGCAGATCCGTCCTTCTGGAGCTTCACTCCGCTCATCTCAACCAGGGCAATGGTTAATTCTTGATCCTCCTCCCGTGGGAAGGACAGCAAAGCGGGATCCACGCTGAATGGCCCCGTCATGTCTTCTGTGTCGTGTTCCAGGATGCTCTCAGCCTTCACAGTAATGACAAAAAAAGAGCAAAATCAGTATTTTAATACTCCCATCTGTGCAAGTCATTAAGTAAATGATCTCTTTGACTTGTGGAGTGCTTTACTGTCTTACAGGCACACTATGTAATCCACATTTATATGTGGGCCTTTACACCCAATAACACTATTGCTCACGTATTCAGTTCCCAGTTTCTTGTGAATTAGTTAGTTACGCCCAAGAAATAAAAATTTTAGCGGGTTGGTTTGTTTGTTTTTTTAATTATTTTTTAAATCTGGAGCCAAAGCAGCCAGAAAATTCTGACCACCATTTCAAGAAAAATGGCGGTTAGCTGTGTCCAATGTAATATTTATCATCAGCAAAACAGTTGTTAGACATCTGAGGTATTCAGGTCTTGGGGTGATTTCTCTTGAAGTGAGTATTTTGATCCTTGCCAAGTTTGAAGCGATTGTTCCTTCCCTTCTTCCCAGTGTTACCTAAAGTTGTGATACTGCTGCCTCTATCATCATCTAAATGTTGCTTTACTTAAAGTAACACTCCCCCCACACCTTCATTTTGAGCCATGCGTGATTTGTGTTTTTTCTCACCAGCTTAAGCCATTGGGGCACAATCTTCTCTTCCAAAGCCTCCAGCAACAGCAGCAGCTGATTCTCTGTTAGCTCTGCAGAGTTATTATAATAAAACAGATTATTTATATAATAAAACAGGTTTGTACCAAAAACCCCCAACAGTGTTTCAGAGGCATCTGGCCAGATGGGAAGGGTTGACCATGAACTATGTTGCAAGTAATGCCTGTTCAGTTAAAAGTTCTTTAGATATTTTAAACTAAATTATTAGTGCAGCCTCCTTGTGAGACAAATACAGCTGTTACTGTGGGTACAAATGATGGTAACATCAAATGTAGAGACCAAAGCGGTTGAGGGGAAGTTCAAGCCGTATTTTGTGGCAGCCTTGGGAAAAGAACCCTGGGATTTGCACTGTTCTTTCTATAAGGTGATCTTGCCATCTTTCCCCACATTTTAATTCTGATTTCAAGCCCTCTTTTCCTGGCCTGAGTGGTAATTTGGTGTAACGCTCCTGGCAGTTGCTGCTCTGCGGCTCTTTTGTGCTCTCAGCATAAACCACCTTCATTCCCACAGTCTAAGAAATTAATTTACATAAATCCTCTGCAAGTGTCTCTCGCTCTGTAAGCTTTCTATATCCTGCTAGTCTTCTTGGTAGGAACAATATATTAATATGTTGGTTTTAATATATTCTGGTGCTACTGGATTTAGCTGTTAAAATGGCCAACCAGTCTTACCATCTAATGCGTCCAGAGTGTAGGTGATTGCTCTTGCCAGCTCAAGGAGAAGATCTCTTGAAGAATCCTGTAGGCTGCTCAGCAGGTCTTTTAAGTCTGGGCTTTCTGTTTCCAGCTCAGAACCACCAGTGTCACAAAGAACTGCTTCCATCTAGGGGGAAAAGGAAAGGAAACGTCAGGATTTAAGAGAAGAGATCTGTTGAGTAAAGGATTTTTGGATCGCTCCATGTGGCACAGAAGAAATAACTTCTGAGGGCAAGAGGTGCGATTGTGGGTGTCTCTGTATTTATAAGTCCTTGTGGTAAGAAGAACTTGGCTTACTTTCTGGGTCAGCTCTTGGAAGAGGTTCCTGTCTCTCATCGCAGCTTTGATGGCTTTTAAAAATACGATGAGCAGATCAGAAGACAGCGTGGAGAGAATTTGACAATTCATTTGAAGTTCTGCCTCCAGTTCTCCTAATTTTCCTTGTGAGAGACCTGAAAATCAGAGTGTACAAATATGTCACTTGTAAACTAGGCAATCCGACAGGAAGTTCACTGGCACCCCTAAATTTAGAATTTGAAACATTTCTATGAGTATTTTCAAAAGAAATAGTGCAGGTTTGAGTTGGACAGTTGTCATGTCTCAGGTAATAGGCAGTACTCGACCATAAACACATTGCTTTTGCGTGTTTTGTTTGTCCTGAGAGACTCTGTCTTACCCAAAGCAGGTAAAAATAGTGTAAGTAATAAAATCCATTGCTTACCATCAGATGCAAGCATTATTCTAGCTTCGTATGGGAAATTGTCAAGATCTGCAAAAGGATAAAAAGGACATTGCTGACTTAGAAAAATATTTAAAGCTGATTTTTTTTTTTTTTTAACCAGAGTTGTTTTTAAGACTGTAGATACTGGTATCCCAAGTCTGAAATCTCAGGTCAGACTGGTGTTTGCACTTTTTCCAGCACACCCATCTTCTGCCCATTCATTTGAAATTTGTTATTCCTAAACCTCGTTCACTACCATCACGTGCCTTGTGTTGGGGTCCGTATCGGCCAATAAGTGTGTTAAAATATGAGTAAATTAAAATGACGGCTTGTACTCAGTGAGATCCCTGGAGGTGTGGGAAGCAAACCGAATGTGGGCTGTAAAATCCCGCAGCTGTTTTGTGGATCTCAGGCCCCTCATTTTCTACCTGCCCAGCATAAGCATCTTTTATACTGGTCTTCCCGCTGAAGGGTCAGTCTCCCTGCTTTTTCCCTGTCTCTTTTCATTTGAGTAGGAAGACAAAACAAACCTCTGCCCTCTGTGCTGTTTTTCAACAGGAGTTGGTAATTTTTGGAAGCTACTTACACCATGATTCATCATTTATAATCCCCATCTGGATTGCCCTGAAGGCCAGGGTGCAGCCCTTGGGTATAGTTATGCTTTGTTTTTTTGCTGTGGTGCCCTGGTCAGTGAAAAAAAATAAATCTATTACTAGGCCTGGATGGTGTGCAGATGTTTAGGAAGGACTGATTCCAGAGGCTGAAGGGAAATCAAACCTTCAAACTAAGCTTGGCGTAAAACTTGGCCATGAAGCTCCCCGCCACCTTGGTGCATTCTTCGTAGCTCGTCTCCTCGGAGGCTTCTATTGTTTCGTGAACCACATATAAAAGGTGTTGTGATTTCTGTAGTTGTTGAATGAAGATGTGATCCATATTTATTTTTCTAAAAGAGAAAAAGGATGTGATAAACCATCGTGTGGCCTGGTGTGGGGTCAGAGGACGATGACCGGAGGGCACATTCTCCCTCTGTGTCTGCCGTACCTTTCTGCTTGCAGTGCGTTGAGTTTTGGTAGCGGGATGTGAGTTTTCTCCAGTGTGATGGACCATGCTTCGGACGAGCAGGCAGCTGCTTTCACCTCTGCGCTTGCAGGGCTCACAGGAACACCGAGATTCCCATCAACTGTGTCGCTCCTGTTTTTTTTCAGTGTAAATTTGGTTGAATCTCTATCCCCTCCATCGAGAAAGAGGGACTCTGAAATAATTCGATGCATTAGCTTAAGCATTGATTACATAGGCTCAGTATTATAACTATTGTGCACGCAAGAAAGATGAAATGTGTTAGAATTCAGACACAAATGATTCGAATGTTTTGTCTCTGGAAATTGTAAATTTAAGAATGATAAATGTGAACTTTACCTATGCTTTTATTGTCTTCTCCAGGCAGCAGCACGTTGTTGAGCCTGTAACCTGTCTGCTCATAGCGGGGAAATCGGTGGAACATGGTTTTTCTTTTTCTTTTCACTAGACAGAGGGGTCTGAAATGTTCGTGGCCTGAGAAGCTGGGAACTGGCACCAGGTTTCCTTTTGGTTCCATTTCATGTACTATGGATTCAGTGAATTTTTTAAACATCCTGCTATGGCTGGATGAATTTTTGAACTGAAGCAAAGTCTACTTGTGCCTTAGGAAAGATGCAAGACAAGTTAAGCAAAATTACTTTAAAAATACAAGCAGATGTTTGTAAGAAAATAACTAGTACTTTTAGTTACAAATAACTTTTCAAAACCGATAATAACCCAAACCAGCCCACGTTAGTACAAGAACACACCTTTCATAGGAATTGCACATAGGGGATAATTAATGCATTGCCCTGAAGTTTAAAAAGAAAAAAGATTGAGCAATTTCTTGCTGGTTTTTGCTGCTTCAGTGTTTTTTTCCCCTGGCATCTTGTTGCTTAGTGGTCAGGAGTGGTTTCATGAAAAGTCATACTGCAGGGAAGTAAAAGTGCTGAGAGGTAAATACTGGGTTGAGGGGGGAAGTTAGGAGAGCTTGTTCAATGGCAAATCTCCTCCAAATTATATTTTTTAAAAAATCATCCCAGCACAGCTACTTGGGTATGTCCTGGTGTTCTGACTGTGTCCCCCATAGTGGAGAAATGGATGTTTGAGAGGCAGAAAAAAATCACTGTTCATTTCCTGTTGGATCTACAAATGCAAAAACTTCCTGTACTTACCAAGAGGAAAAAAAAAACGTGAAGGTCTTTTCCCTCTGCTGCACCCAACTTTATCAAGTCTGGTTGGAGAAGAGACACTGATCCCCGTTTACAGTTCAGATGAGCAGATGTGGGGGGATATC
This sequence comes from Pampusana beccarii, assembly GCA_013399365.1. Classification (NCBI taxonomy): domain Eukaryota; kingdom Metazoa; phylum Chordata; class Aves; order Columbiformes; family Columbidae; genus Pampusana; species Pampusana beccarii. The sequence continues at coordinate 573,034 of VWYH01001669.1, read as the reverse complement.
TTTCCACAGGGGTCTAAAAAAAGAGACTGACTTAGTCTGATTCCTCCAGAAAGCAGAACTCTCACATCACAAAGGATGGTGCGTTGTATACAACGGAGCTGCAGACAGGAATTAGTTTTGTGTGGGGTCATTTTAGCAGTACCTACAGGACTCATTCCCTTGGGAGGTTTTAAAAAGACATAAAAACTAAACAAGAACACTCAACAGTTTGCTCCACCCCTCTTCTGTACCGAAAGCTCTTAAAAAATGTACTCACCTGTTTGTGGAGTGAGTGGCTTCTCGTCCACGGTGGGTGGGCGATGCGCAGAGCGATCTGCTGTGAATCGGAGTGATGTGGCCTCTTTAATGCCACGGGGCTGGCGAAACACGCTCTCCCCGCCTCTCTGGGCAAAGGTCCAGAAGCATCTGCCAAATTAGGGCACAAAGAAGCCTGTTGCTTGCATAATTCTTCCTCCGAAAGGCTTCAGTTATCGACCCGAGTCTCAAGATCTGTTACAGTGGCTGTGAACTTGAACTGCTTCTACAGATGCATCATCCCTATAAGATTTGTTTGATTTCTAGCGTGGTTCTGGTTTTCATTTTACTTCTGATCTGTTAGGATGAGGAACAGTGTGTTCCGATTCCGGAGGGTTTCCCTAAAGCTGTGAGCGAGCTAATTAAGGTGGTGTGGTGTAGACAAGAGGACATTGTTATGCCACTGGAGACAGTTATTAACTTTCATTGACGAGTCGTGCATACGCTGGTTTGTTGTGAGCAGCAGAGGGTTCCTGTGCCTCACGGGTGCCGTTCCCTGTGCAGAGATCCATGCAATGGGCTCTTTGCTTCACTGCAACCGGTCACTTGGTGGCCTTGGAATTGCCATATAGGATTAATTTGCCACACTTGTTTAAAAGCAAAACCTGTCCATTTAAATATCCAAGGAATCAAACAAAAGTGTTTTACATGAATATTTACTTTATTAGTTTCTCTTAGAATACTGTACAAAGGAGTAATAAAAATATCCACACTTTATTTTAGAAAGTTCTCTACGTGAGACTTCTGTATACACAGCAAAAAGAAGGGCTACAGGAAAAAAACCCCTAAAACTATGTACAATGTCAGAATGTTCCATTAAAAAAACCCAACTAATTTGAACTGATCCAAGGAGGATACATATACACAAACACTTGCATGCTTAAAAAGATATTATAGGCAATGACAAAGCAATATAAGTTGTAATGAGAAATATTAATGTGTTAACAATGGTAACCAGCTGCTGTCCCCTTTTCGAGGGCCAGTACCATACTTCTATTAAAACAAACAAAAAAATTAAACAAAGATTTTAAAAAATAAAGTACTCAGAAAGTAAGTAGTCCCAGATCTTGGGCTTTTCTTTTTATTTTTTAAAGGTTTCTTCCTGTGAAGGGTTGGACTGTATGACATCCCATGAGCTATGTTAAACAAGTCCCAATACACGATCCCTAAACTGGAGGTATTGGGCTGGTGGTACTTGATTTTCTGTCTTTCCTGGTGCAGTGGCTGCCACAGTGTGCAAACACACACGTGGGCTTGTAGTGGCTTGGGAGAGGCTTTGCCCAGGACAGGACCGGGTAGAGGGATGGCTTCTGCCAGTTCCTGTGAAGGGCTTAAGGGGTGGTTTTCAGCAGCTTTTCTCCTTTGCCATTCATGGCAGAACAAAACACAAAAGCAATTAAGTACCTGTTTACCCTGTAATTGTTTCTCAGCCACAGGTCAGAGTCCACCTTTAGTTCTCCAGTTTGCCCTAGTCACTCTAGGAGAAGCCAGTGCAAGTTTGAGAGGAAAATCTGTTAAGTGTGACATGATCAAAATCCCATTTAAAGCCAGTAACAAAGAGTTATGTCCTTCATGCAGGTACTTGTAGAAAATTCTCCAGTCTAAACAAATGAATGGGCAGTTTTTGCACTGGCATTCTGGTTCTCCACACAAAGGTAAGCTTCACCCCGGATGGCTGCAAGTGCACGTCTGAAAATCCCTCAGCCTGTCCACGCTGCCACGATCACCCTTTTCTCAGAAGCTAGTTACCCCATCAGTGTTTTAACTCTGCTCTTTAACTTGTTTGGTGCAAGATGAGCCTTTTGAGTGCTGAACTCACTTCTGGATGAATTTAACAAACACAAATAAACCAGAAGTGGTTTCAGTACAGGGTTCCAGGAGCCGTGGAGCCGTGTCTGTTACCTCCACACCATTGCGGTGGGGATGATCAGAAATTCGGTTGGGTACCGCTCGCTCCCGTGACACAGACGGGAAGGAGCCACATGACTGGCACACGAGGGTGGCTCCAACAATTGCAACTGCGGTTTAATTATAATTAACTTATGGTTTCCTTTCTATGTTTGATTAATTCTGATACCTACCCTTAAGATGGGATCTTAAGGGAAGACATTATCAGATGTATAATTGTTCAAGTAATTATTAATTTTATGTAGATACTTAACGCACCACATTATTAACAAAATCTTCCTTCAACTCTCTCACTTCTTTCCATATTTCTCCACTTTCCATTTACGTTTCCCTTGATTGGATTAACTTCAGTTATTCCACAGCAAAAATACTATCCCTCTGTTGTAAAGAAAATCATTTGCCATGTAACACATAGCTATATAAAGTCCATTTTAATCATTTGTGTGAACAAGGTAAATCAGAAAAGCTTACTATCAGGATTAAGGCTTTGCCTAACAAGAAGTTTTTAGGCTCTAAAAACTACCTTTCTGAGAAATTAATAATCCCGTTCTGTTTTACAGTTGATCTTTAATTTAACAAAACAGAATCAGGTGTCCATAGTGTCAGTTAGGAGCACAAATAACATGTCCAGATCCTCAGCTGGTGTAATGCCGAGGTCTTCAGGGAAACTGAAGTGCTGTACTTCATCGAGAAGAGCTGACCCCCACCTTCCATTTATACTTCTGCTAAAAATACCAAAACTGCTTTGACTTTGTAATGTGCATATACTTAGACATATACTGGATATTTCTATGTAGGAGTAATGCTTTTAAGCATATAACCACTGTTGCAGAAAAAGTTAATGTTTTTCTCCTTGTATTCTAGGAAAATAAATAAATAGTTTTCTTTCCTCTGGAGATTGACCACCGTCATGGAAGTTGTGCCTGCGGGCAGACATTCAGGTCTGTTAAGCTGCATCCAGTCTGTGTTACAGGTACAGCCTTCACCGTCGCGCTGCAGCTCTCAGGGCATCGACACTCTCGGCTTCTCAGTCCTTTCAAAGGTACTTAGCTGACTGATGAAATCTCTCTTATTTTGAAAACAATATCTATTTTTTTTTCAAAAGTCATTGTCTAGTAGCTTAAAGAGTATATTCGCTTTAGGGTATATAGTACCTTAACTAAAGCAGCAGTCCTTATGTCATGGTGGTTAAAAGGTTTAACCCGTCAAGTAAATTGCATATCTGTCAAACTCCCTCGCTGGAGAACAGCACTCGGGTATCGAGCCAGACTCTTTTTTGATATTCTTGAAAACTACATTTTCACTTAAAATATTTCCACTTCTCCAACATATTAGGTAATGATTCTCTATGCATTCCAGCGGCCCTCTGAGGTACGCTGGACGTTTTTCCCTTCTCTGCAGCAGTCTTGTAAGAAATGATTAAGTCTGAGATAGAGAAGTAAAGCGGCTTGCCTAAAATTACGCATGGAGCAATACAAGATCTTATATCCAAACCTGAAGTTTCCCATCGGTGTCCTATGCTCAGGCCATCAAAAAGAACTCGACAATATCCACTATGACCTCTAAAGCTAGAATCGGCTAATGCAGGAACAAAATATCGAATATTTAAAATGTTTATACCATTGTCAAAAGTGTGAACACAATATAAGCACTAAGACAACAAAAAATACAGGTTTTCATGAGTTTACAGGGGAAGCATGAGGAAAAACACGTTTCCTCCAGCACACAACCCAAAAGAAAACCAGATTGCTTTGAACAGTAGAAAGCTATCTCAGCCAGGAAACTTAAACCTGCTTTATTCAGGTGGTAACTTTATGGGAAAAAGGCTCCATTTTGTTCCTATATGAAGTAATCTGTTATTTCAGTGACCCACTGCATCCTTCTGTTTTCAGCTCACTCTGCTGCTGGTGCTGCAGAGTTACCCAGGCAGATTCTGGTAGTAGCTGAAAATAACAAGTATGATTTAGGATCTGTTGACTTTTTCCCCGAACTACACAAATGGTACTGTAGAAAAGTGAACCTCTATCAAATTGCAGGTCCTTCCTTCCTGTACTGTTCTTAGGAAAAGAACTTCCTTTTTCAGTGGCATAAAAGATTGCAAAATAAAAATGTCATTATCTTCTCCTGCCCAAAAACTCAAACTTTCAAACAATCAAGTTTCCCCACCCAAAACCTCAAACTTTTAAACAATCAAGTACTGGGAAAGTCTGGTTGTATCCCTTTGAATTTCCCCCACATATCGCTTAAAGCACCTAGCTTCAGAAAGGGAAATATATTTTAAAGTGCATTTACCACAGCAATAGTACCAGCACTAAAAGCTTTTCCCCTCATCCCTGTTCTCTTCATTCAATGTCTGGGGTAGATGAAAATCTCCCCAGAATTCATCCTCGTTGTACCTTGAAGTCTCAGTGTATCTGCATCTATTTATGACGCTGGAATAAAATAAATCCAGTGTCATACGCATCCTGCTCCGCGCTAAACTCTACTCTGGAGCTTGTTTAGATTTATTGGGCGTGAGGATCCAGCATGCGGTTTATGTCTATTGGATACTGCATTTAAACAGCCGCTGTGAAATTACATCCCAGTGTGCGCAGGGGTGAAGAAACAGGAGTAGAGAGAAGGAACTTCCCCCGTCCCCTGCTCCTCTTCCGTGCACTCCAGCCACGCAGTTCAGTACTTGTTGATCCCAAAGATCCGGACCCCGTGAAACTGAGGCAGTTTGGGGATCAGGACGCTCATAAGGGAGATAGTGTTGATTACGAAGTGTATCCGGTCGTACTTGGTGTAAAAGCTGGTTAGAAAATACCTGGAAAGGAGAGGAACAGAGGGAGAGGGGAGACTGAATTACAGTGCTTTGTGGTTTTGTTTTCCAGGACAGCACATGCAGCAGGAGCCTTGATGGGTACAAACGCATGAGGCAGCTCAGCTGCCCTGAAATACTCACAGGACAATGGGCATGATGGTCAGGAACTTGCGCGAGGCCGTGAACTGCACGCCGTAGTCCATCTGCTCCCAGTGCGTCAGCAGCCGGGCCTTCCCCTGGTCCGGAGTCTCAAAAGGAGTTCCCTTCACGGTGTGTAGGAAGATGTACATGCTCTGTAGCAAACACAAATGTGTTGTGAAACACGCGGAGGGTTCTCTAAGCCCCTCACCACCAGAAACGTTCGGCTTCACGAACAGCGCGGCTGCGGGAGCTTGCACCAGCGCGTGGTTCCGCTAGAGGGACATAGTGCATTGTCACGGCTGGAACTTGCAGCAGCTAACGAAGCAGCGAGAGTGAGGAGGGAAGAAAAGCTGCTGGCTCAGGCTTGGCTGTTACACCTGAGGCCTCTGGTTCAGCTCCTGGGCTTAAGCCAAGAAGGTGGTTGCAAGATCAGAGCCCGCAGATCTCCGGGATCGGGAGATGAGCATGGACTCGCTCTACGGTGCAACAGCAATGCTCTACATGTTCTAAAAAAGTGCTGGCAGAGCTGTGGGCAGTGAAGGTCTGTTACCGCCCTGATTGCGAGTTAACCTCTTGAAATGGAGCCCCGGTCACAGATAAACAGCAAGTGTTTGGCTATGTCACGTGGTGGTGGTTGGTTTGTTTTTTTTTTAAGTATTGCCATTGCTGGCCTTTAAACTCCTTTCTGTTCCCAGGACCTAATTTTTTAAGCCGCCAGAGAAGGGGAAGGAGCTGGATGAACAGCAGGCAGCTTGTGAACAGAACTCCAAGCAGCTCTACTTGCTGAATTTTGTGAGTTTTTATTGTTGTGTTTTGCCTTTTTTTTTTTTTCTTCCACCCCCACTAGAGATGTGAATAACATTAGCATGAGGGTCCCCAATAAGGTTGTCTCTGGAATATTCTCAGGCTGAGACACTATTTAAAATAAAGGATATAAAATCGATTGCTGAAGCTCTGAAGCATTTTGCCCCTTATGCCTGAGGGTGAGGGGCTGAGACATCTGCTCCTCAGCTCTCGGACCCAAACGTGCTGAGACCTGTGCAGTGGGACAGCGGAGGCGTGGAAGCAAGACGTTAAACCCAGGGAATCCACGTGCCCTTGTCCCCAGCACAGCACTGTGACACCTGTTCATTTGGGTACCTGATCCTTAGAAGGGGAGAAGTTGTTCCTGGATTAATTTTTTACTTTAAGCAGAGCAAAGTTTGGGTTTTAATCTCGTTTTCTTAACTCTGATGAGGCCAATTTAGATTATATCAAGTGAAGGCTGTCCTGCCAGCTTCTGTGCCCTGTCACAGCTATTCCTCTGTGACAAAGGGACTTACCTGGCAGGTAAATGAATTCCGTGTCCTCTCTTAGCAGCCTCACCAGATGTTTGCTGTCTCATCTACCTAGGCTGGATTTAAATATATGGCCTAGAGGCAAAGGTGCAGTCTGAGGGGTGGAGGTTGAGTAACTTACCCTGCGTCTTTAGAAATACAGAGAAAGGAATTGTTCAACAAGAACCTTACTAGATTGCTCTCAGAAGAGCGGTCGGTGCTGAGAGGTGACCTCCCCGTGCCCCGGGAAGCCAAACCAGCCGCGCTGTTCCCTTACCATGTTGTGAATGATGTTGGTGAGAGTCCAAACCACGGGGACACTGAAGAAGGGGATGCTCAGGAGCACCACGTGCAGCAGGCCGATGCCGAGGATGTAGGATAACCAGATGCCGCGGCTGTTCATGACGCGGGTGTTGGGGTTCACCTCGCTGTGCGCCGTTCCCACGTTCATGTTGGCTCTTGTGTCGAACGGGCACCCCTGGAACTAAAGCAGAGTCAGGTCAGTACTCGGATCACGGCAACGCTGAATTGCTCAGGGAAGCACCGCGGGAGTGGAGCACAGCGCCGTCTGGCTGTTAAGCAAACCTGAAATCTTGTTGTTTGCTATAAAAAACACAAGTCTGTCGACTTCTCTGCACCTCATTGTTTTCATTTGTAGAGCTGATGTTCCTGAGGGGAAGGTAAATCCGGGAGTGACTGAGATTTAGGAATAATGTGTGGGAAGCCTGTCTGTGACAGAAGCTACTTGTGATCTGCTGAAATGCTTTCCTGGAACTGAGATGTCAAGGTTCAGTCCTGCGATTACCTGACAAAACTCAAACCAATACTTCTAAGCGCTTCTTAAGTCCTCATCACAGTGTTAGTCGTGGAAGCACTCAGTATATGAAGCTTCTTGTGTTTTTTTTACATACCTTAAACTCGGAAAAGAACACAGGCATTTGCAGAGTAAAGGCACGGCAGCTCTGTATCAACAGATCTCCTAATTAGTTCAGCTAAATTAAAACGGTTCTGCACAGCTCTAGAGGCTTGCTGCTCTCCTGGTCTGGCTTATGTGTTTTCCCTTCCAATTTAAGATTACAGGTGGGGGGAAAAAAAAATAACAAAAAATTCCCCCACTGGGAAGGAATGAGATTCTTCTTGAGGAACATAAAAAGTTAGAGATAACAAGGAAAAGCGCATCAGGAGGATATTTTGGTAGTAAGAGCTGCAGAGGAGATGGCTCTTCCCCTACCTGGAAAGAGCAGCTGCTGCATAGGAGAAAAACTGATTTTTAAATTTTTTTTTTCCCTAAACAATGCCAGGAAGGTGAGGAAGCAGGACAGCGTCGCCCTCTCGGAGAGGAGCACGTCCTTGGAGTGGTGCCCTGCAGTCTGCGCGGGTATCAGGGTGGCTTTTTGGGCTGAGAGCAGCAGGTGTCAGTCAGCTTTTAGGCTTTCTGGGAAGGTGTGAGCTCTGGTTTACCCATTTCCAAGGATTACAGGAAACGACACAAGTTAGAACTGCTGTAAAGCTTGAATATCTTTACACCGAAGTCAGAGAAGTTCTTGTGTAAACTCATCTTTGTCCGTGTCCCACGGAAATGCAGTTTAATTGGATAACGCGGCCCGTCCCCGCGTGCCGAGGACCCCACGGCGAGGGCTGTTTCCTGACGTCCAGCCCGCTGGTTTTGCTGCTCTGGTTCCCACAGCTGGAAGATGCCGCCGCTGTTCTCTCTCGCAGCCTTTGGTCTCGGGAGGCGATTCCCAGCCAGATCCAACATTACGCGCCGCGTGTCGCCGCCAGCTGCTCGAGTTCCCTCGCGGAGCGCTGGGCCTGGCTTGTTTCAGGAGCTGCCGTTTCCCCCCGTTCCTGCTCCGAGTGAGGACGCGAAGCCAACGCTGGACTCCGCGGCTCCCGGGTGAGCGGAACAGACGCTCGCCCGCCTCTGCTACTCAGGTGTCGCTCAGGGACCTTACACCTGGAGGTTTTTGTTACCAGAAAAAAGGTTTGCAAGTCTGCAGAGCACTTGTTGTCTTGTTGGCTACTGGATGTTCCAGAGAAAAGCCTGAAGCTTGGTCTGGAAGCAGGACTAGAGCCAGAGTTCAGCACTTCAGTCCTGGCAGCTCCATCCTTAATCTGGTGCAATTCCTAAGGGCTTTCCGAAGGAAATCTAGGGCTTGCGGTGAAGCATAACAGGGGTCAAAAAAGTCATGTTGTTGCAACAACAGAAAGCAGCACAAGCGGCCCTGAGGAATGCATAAACAGGAGTGCTGGCTGCCAGACAGAGGAAATAATTCTCCTAAATATTGGTAAAGGTCTCGGCTGGAAGAGTGTCCAGTTCTGGGAGGAGCTGGAGGGAGTCCAGGGGAGAGGAGTGAGAATGAGCAGAGGTGTAGGAAAAACATGACCTGCAAGGACAGACTGAAGGGAACGGGGTTTGTTTAGACTGGAGAGTGTTGGAAAGAGGAATAATCCTCCGACATGAACAGATCGCTGCGCGGAGAAAGGAGACGAGTTGTGCACAACTGAGGCTTGGAACGACTTGCCGACGTGGAAGGGCTGATGTTGGAATGGAGCGGCCAGGGAAGGCGATCACTGGTCTCGCTGGAGGCTTTAAAATAAGTTTCATAAACAGTTAAAAAGTAAGGTTCCTCTTTGGAGTGAGAGGTTGAGCAGGTGCCCCCCTCGGGACCCTCTTTTCTTGATGCTGTTACCCAAGGCGACAGAAGCTTGTGGACTTTCCGGCAAGCCCTATGGCAGGGGCAGAAATAAATAGAAATAAAGCAAGCAGAATTTCCATTTGAGGACAACCACGAGTGTAATTTTTCAAAAACTAATGAGCAACTTCTATTTGGGTCTCCTCAAACAAGGACAGTTGTAAACCTGCAGCTGGGTGGTAGGCCAAACCTCAGAATCTGCATGTGAAGCACTTCTGCTCCCTGTGCTTCAGTTTCCTTGCTTGCAAAAATGAGGATTAGTCAGGTAAAATGCTACAAACATCCCAGAGATTAATTCATTCTTGCAAGAGAGGGAGCGAGACATCAAGCGTTCGGTCCTACGCTGAGGATGATTCTGTGTGATTCTCCGATTCTGTCCTTCTCGGATCTTTTCCACATCTGAACCGCTGTTTTCTCCCTTCAGGTTGCTCCCGTGGCTCTGCGTGCTGTTGCAAAAATCTGGCTGAGGGTGCACGAGTTCCCAGAGCTCCGATCCCTACCCCCAGCCCAGATCCCATGGCGTTTGCTTTCTGATTCTTACACTGGGGATTTGTTCACCTGCAGGAAAAACACCACAAAACAACAGCGGGAGGAACTCCGGTTCCCCCCGGGAGCCGCTGGATCTGAAGTTTTGCTTTCCCACTTGTGCAGCAGTTTTATTTTTTTTTTAGGGACAGAAAAGCTTTTAATGTTTCACCAGAAGGGGTGTGAAGGTCAGGACCGCGCTGGCGTTGGACGGTGTCCATCCAAGGAGAGGAAAAGTCAGAGCTGTGGTCGGAGGCAAAGGGCACGCGGTGACGGCCGAGCTGAGCCCTTTCTCTGCCCCATCCTTTTGTGTTTTGTTCCCAACTTCCCCCACCAGCTCTGGGGGGAAAGAGTCGAGTTTTGGGGCTGCGTCTGGTGTGACAGCATCTCCCCACTTCTGAGGAAACGGGGAAATAAGGCGACATCGGCAGCTTCCCGTTCGCTTTCTCATCCGGCGGCTGCTGGAGGACCCAGGACCTCTGCCTAAATCCCTGGCACCGTGGCCTGGCTCCTCCCCGTTGCTGTTGTCCCAGAGCAGTGTGACAGCCGTGTGTTCGCGTCCCCAGGGATCGCACCCCGGGCCCAGCGCCCCGTTGTCCTCAGCCCCGTGCAGGAACTTTGGGGGGAACGAGGGCACAGGTGCTCGGTCGATCTTCCTGAGCATTCCCAGAACGTGATTATGATCCCACAGAGCTGATTATGATCCTGCAGAGCCGCGATCCCCATCCCTGGCAGCACCAGCAATCACCGTCTCCCAAGCAAATAAATATTTTAAACCCTTCTTTGCGCGATGGCATCGAGTCCATCAAAGCTGTTGGCAAATGCGGCTGAGAGGGGAGATCGGACCTGGACGGCGCAGCTTCGCATCCCGGGCTGGCCCGGAGTCAGTGACGGACTCCAATGGGTCTGAGCCCTGGAGGGGCTGGGTTGTGGGGGCTGCGGGTTTGGGGTGCAGTTGCAGGTTTGGGGTGCAGCTCCAAGGCCCAGCTGGGGGGATCAGGAGCCGCTGGGGCTTTGCCTCCCTCAAATTCTTAATTTAGGGGGGAAGTCGGGACCCGCAGGGACCGCCGTGTGGGTGATCGGGGTCCCCATCCAAAGACCGCGGGGACCGCCCCCGCCCCGGAGCTTTCTGCCCCCCTCCGGCAGCTGGTTTAGGATATTTTTTTGGTGCGTCTTTCTCTCGGCCGGGCCCACACGAAGCCCCTTTCCCCACCCCCGGGCCCGGGGCTCGGCCGCCGCCTGTTCCCGGGGAGGGGGCGAGGCCTCCCCGNCACCCGCCGCCCCGGCTGCGCTCCCGGCGGCCCCCGCGGCCCGGCCCGGCCCGCCGCCCGGCACCACGGGAGCTGTAGTACCGCTGTAGTACCGGGAGCGCCCGCACCGGAGCCCGCGGGAGAGGCCGCGGTGACCGCTGCGCAGCGGACTGGGAGCCTGGGGAGTCCCTGCCCCTCCGCGGGGGTCCCGGGCTCGGGGCCGGGCAGACTGCGGCAGATTGGGCCCCTCAGGACGTTGATTCTCCGATTCTGTCCTTCTGAGTGGTTTGGGGTGCACGGAGCTGGGGAAGGGGCTGGAGCACAAGTGTGATGGGAGCGGCTGAGGGAGCTGGGGGTTCAGCGAGGAAACGGCCTCGAGTTGCACCAGGGGAGGTTGAGGTTGGAAATTTGGGATGATTTCTCCCCCAAAGGGCTGTGGGGCATTGGAACAGGCTGCCCAGGGCAGTGCTGGAGTCACCATCCCTGGAGGGGTTGGACAGACGGAGATGAGGTTCTCAGGACATGGGGCAGGGATAGGGCTGGGTTATGGTTGGACTCAATGATCTTGAGGAGCTTTTCCAACCAAGATGATTCTATGCCCCCTGCCAGCCCTGGGTGGAGGGAGCAGCCCCGGGAGAGCGCTCTGGGGCTGTGGCCGCCCCATTCTGCACCCTGGGGAGGCTCAGACCCAGCTGGGCGCTCCCACCCTGCTCGGGGAGGGTCCGGCTCCCTCCCCTGCCACCCTTCCCAGGGGAAAAACTCAAGCGGGTGTTGTGCAAGTGCCCTGGGCAGGGACACCCTGCTGCGGGCCACCCGGCCAAGGTCAGGGCTGGGAGCGCTGGATTCCTGCGCTGGATGAGCATGGGGGAGACCATCTGGCCCGGCTTTTGTTTGCACAGCGATCAAAGCTAATCGCGTGGCGCTGCCACGGCCCCTCGGTGCGCGCAGCCATCTGTGCAGGGCTTTGTGCGCGCCGGCCGCCGCCAGCGAAGCCACTTTGTGCTGCGAACCCCCTGCCTGCAGCTGCGCCGGGGTCCTGGGCCGAGCGGAGCCCCCGGCAGCGCCGCGCACCCCGGCTGCCGCACACGCGGCTCTGCCGGTGCCGCTCGCAGCCCCCCAGCCCTCCCTGTGAAGCCCGCCTGTGGGGCTTTGGTTTTGGCCCCGGGTGGGTTTGCAGCGCTGCTTTGCAGGGAAGAAATCGGGGTTTTTCCCGGCACTCCCTGCAGATCGGGGACCCCACACCAGCGTCCCCGCGGCGAACCAGGCTGAGCCGTGCGTCCTGGCCCCGTGCGCATCCATCTGGCCTCAGCACCAGCTGCACGTCCAGCTCCAGGCCCCAGCCGGCTCTGGCTGGGCACGGCAGGGCCACCGAGACCCCGCCGGCTGCCAGGGCCGGGGCTGCCTGGTGCCACACGCTGGCACCACACTGCTGGCAGTGCCAGCGCTGCTCACCGGAGCCAGAGCTCCACAACGGCTGTTCCGGGGGGGACTTGGGCACGGTGGGACACACACACGTGGTTAAAGCACCCATGGGTGCTGCAGCCGCCGGCCAGGAGGACCCAGTCCCTGCCCGGTCCCTCGGGGTGCCCTCGGCAGGCGCGGTGCGGGGATGCCGGTGCGCGCAGGTGGGGGATCCCGAGGGACCTGGCCTTGCTTTGCAGGAGAGCCACGCACGCACGGCAGCCTCTATTTTTATCCACGCTCCTGCCTGACTGAGCGGCTCCCTCTGCGCGGTGACATCTAATTTAGCAGCTTCCCCGCACCCCGCTGACTCCGCACGTGAGGGGGAAGCACAATGCGACAGCTATTTTTAAACGGCCATAAATATTAATCCCTCTCAGTGATGCAGCAGGCAGCCTCTCGCTGCTGGCGCACGCGCGGGGCAGGAACCCGCTTCCCTGGGCTCCCCAAACCCAATTCACCCGCCCAGGGAACCCCGGCACTGTGGTTTGGGGGCTCTCCGGGGGGTTCCAGCCCTATCTGCGGCCCAGGCCGGCAGCTGCCTGGCCCAGCGCTCCCCCCGTGCTCACCAGGGCTGTTCCCATTTGGATTCCCAGCCCTCACTCCTGGTCTCCCCCCATGCTGGGGGGGCTGCGCTCCCCTCCCGCTCTCCCGGGCTGCCGGTCTTGCTGCCCGGTCGATACCCACTATATTTAGCACCGCGGTGGCAGCGAGAAGCCGGTGCTGGTTATTTTTAGCCAGCCCTCCCGCGGCTGCGGCGGGGAAGGGTCCGCGCAGGGTCGTGCTGCACTGCAGGTGCTGGTTTTTCGGGCTGGTGGGTGCCGTGTCCCCATGGGACACCCGTGGGGCGCAGTCTTGGTGCTGCTTGTGCTCCCAGGGTCTCTGCCGCTGCTGTGGTGACCCACTGCTGCTCGGGGTGCCAGCGGGAGCTGGGACTTGCCGAAAGCTCAAGCACCCCAAGCCTCTGCGTGCCGCCCCAGCCCAGAGCCCCGGCCATGGCTCCCCGGCTGCTGCCTGCCAGGCTCCCGGTCACCTCCTGCCTCAGCTGGGCCTTGGCCTTGGCTCAGGTCGCAGCCCCAGTGATGGACACACCGGCTGGACCATCCTGAGCATGGACACCATCGACCGCCCCAGACCGACGGCTGCCCTGGCGTGTGCCGACCCTCGGCCCCGGTAAACCCTTGCTGGCCGCAGCACCCTGAGGTGCAGAGCCTGGGGCAGCCTGAGCTCCCGCTGTGCCGTGGGCTCCGTCCTGGCCCCGTCCTCTCCACCTGGCCCCAGCTGGAGGGCGGGGGTGTCCCCAGGGAGCGTGGGGGTCCCAGGGGAGCCTCTGGCTCCGGCCCTGCCTGGCTGCACCTCTCCCGTCAGGTGTTGTTCTGCTAATTGAGCCGAGATCCAAACCAGGCGCTTCGTAAACGGTTTATCCTCCTTGAGCAGCGGGAGAATGTCGCTGCGCGGGGCCGGGCGCTCCCTCCAAGGAGAACCGGGGACTGGGCACGGGCGGCCGCCACCGTCCTTGCTGCAGCACGGCAAGGGCACGGCCCCGGTGCCCGGTGTCGCACCGGGGAGCAGCTCCGGTGCCGTTCCGAGCAGCGGGGGGGCTCGGCCGGGGCAGCTGGAGCCTTCGCCCCGCCTGGCGGTCCCGGCCCGGCCCGGTAACGGCGGCCGCTCTCCATGGTCCTGAGCCGGTGCCGCCGGTGTCCCGGGACGGCGGGGCCCCGGGAGCACCGAACCCAGCGCAGCCCAGCGAGCCCCGGCCCAGGCAGCTCGGGGTTGGGCTGGGGGGACCCGCTGTGCCCCCCCGGCGGGGCAGGAGGCTCCTGCCCGCCCGCTGCCGCCGCGGCTCGGGTTTCCCCGAGTAAGCGATGCCGGTACCGGGCGGGGAGGCTGCGGGCGGGGGGCTGAGGGCACGTTCCCCCGGCCGGCCTGGGGGGCCCTGCTCTCCCCGAGGGACTGCGGAGGGGCGGGGGACCCCTGGGCCCTGGGGGGTCGGCGGGGGCAGAGCCGGGGGTTGCACAGTGCCCAGGGGGTGGATCGGGGCCGGGGATGTTTCCACGCGGGGTCGGGGGGGACACGGCTGGGCGGGGGCAGCGGTGCCGCCCCGGGAGTCCCTTGCGCCGGCTGCCCCGGGCTCGGGGGTCCCGGCAGCTCCTCGCCGGGTGTCCCCGGTTCCCCCCGGGCTGCGGTCCCGGGGCAGAGCCTCTCCCGGGGCCGAGTGGCTGGAGACGACCCGAGCGCGGGGCCGGGGGTGCTCGGCGCTGTTCGGCCTCCCCGGNTCCGGCCCGGGGCGCGGGGCCGCTCCGCCGCCGCGGGGCTGCGCACGGCAGGTGAGTCCGCACCGGGACCCCCCCAGCACGGGGAGCGGGCAGGGCGGGAGGCGGCGACGAGGGGGGGCCCGGTAGCGCCGCGCCGAGCTGAGCTTCCCACGGGGAAGCACCGGGGCTTCCCTCGCCCGCAACGCCCCCGGTGCCGGGGAGAGCCGGGGGGAACCCCGGGCATTCCCGGCTGCGCTGGGTGCACGGCGGGTCCTGGAGCCCGCACAGCCCCGTCCTGCCCCCGGGCACCTCAACCGCCCTCCCCGGAGCTGGCGGCGACCCTCGGGGTCGGGCTGGGGCCCCCCGTGCCCTGCTGCGGGCTGGAGACCCCGCGGCGTTGTGGCGGGGGGGCTGGTTGTGCCCGTCCTCGCTGCGGTGCACGGTCCGGAGCACCGGGGGGTGGAACCATCCGAGCCCACCGCGGGGCCCTGGAGAGCCGCATCCCTCCCGCGGGGGTCCCCCGGATGAAGCCCCCCCTGTCCCGGCTCACCCCGGTGGGTTTCCCGCGGTGTCCGGCTCAGGCCTCCCCCCTGCAGCGGGAGGGGGATCCCGAGGGGCAGCGTTTGCCCCAGGTTAGCTCTGGCAGACTTGGGGGGCCGGTCCCCCCTGCCGGGCCGATGTGCTGGTGCAGGGCTGGGGTTCCCGGTGCCCTTCGGCTGCTCTCAGCCCCGGTCCCACTCGGGGACATCAAGGAGCCCGGAGGGGTCGCGGCGCAGGGGTCAGCTCTGCACCGATGTGACCTTGGGGTGTTTTGGCGCGGTTGGAGTGCGTTACGGTGCCCAGGTGCTCATCCAGAATACGCTACGAGGGTCACCTTTGGGTGGGCACCTCTGTCCCTTGCTGGGGACCCCCGCTCAGCTTTGCCTGATGGGGTGCCACTGGATGCCCTTTTACACCCGTGTCTTTAATGGTGGCGTGGTAGGAGAGCACCTGCATCCTGCCTTGATGGCTTCGCCACCGTGGCCCTGCCAGGGATGATCTGAAGCCCCCGTTCGTGGCAGGACCCACGGCTGGAAAAGCCGGGCAGCGTGCTCGCAGAGCTTGGCCGTGGCCCTTATCTGCTGCCACCACTCTGGGAACTCGCTTACACGCTCAGCTCCGGTGAATTTCCTTTTTCTGTTTTTGTTTCTTTCCTGCTGACGTTTTTCCCCTCCGGAATAAAGAGCTGGATGGAGACCATGGTTACGGGGCGGCGTGGGCAGCCCGGCCCCATGGCCAGGGTGGCAGCGGGCAGGAGACAGCGGTGCCAAGCAACCCACCTGCCCCAGTCCCCTCAAAACAGGGGAAAACCCGGCGTGTGTCTGCGTATGCTCCGGGCACTGCTGGGGATGGAGCCAGGGAGCGGGAACCTGCTCTGCCTCTGCCCGCACGTGTTTTCCGCCGTGCTCCCCGGGGGCTGCCTGCAGCGGCTGCTCGCCTGGAGCCCGGGCTCGCCGGCTGGCACGTCCCGCCGGCCGCTGCTCCAGGATGCGTTGGCCTCGTGCGAGCGAGCGACCAAACCGCGGTGACCTTGGCGGGCGGGAGCTCACCCCCACCTCTGGCTCAGCCTGAGCCGCCTCCGCTTGTTCCAGCCCAGCTGCCGGCACGCCGGAGACGTGTCTTTGCTCAGCCCCTCAGAGCCTGATCGTGCTGTGCAGGAACCCTGGGCGAGGCTGCTGATGGCAGGGGATGGGGGATGCATGAGCTGTGCTGGCTGCCCCCATCCCTGTCCCCGTCACCGTCCCCATCCCTGACCCCATCCCGCAGCCAGGCGTGACGCTCGCAGCGGGCACGGCAGCGGTTCTGCCTCTCCACACCCTGGTCTGACTCTGTCTCCTTGCTGTCTCCATCTCAGATGCAGCCAAAACCACCGTGGGCGAGAGCCACCGGGCCAGCAGCCGTGTGATAAAGCCAGCGCGGCACCATGCCTGTGGCAGAGCGGGTTCTCCTTCGCTCGGTGACCATGTGGCTGCTCCTGCAGAGCATCCTCCTCCTGGCCTCCTGCCTCCGCTCGGCTGCTGCGTTCCCCGTGGGCTGCTACCCCTCGGAAGAGGAGGGGCTGAAGACTTTCCGCTGCAGCAACGCTCGGCTGACCGAGGTCCCCAGGGACATTCCCAACGACACCAACAAGCTCTACCTGGACTTCAACCGAATCCCCTTCCTGCCCCGCGACGCCTTCTGGGACCTGCCGCTGCTGCTGGAGCTGGATCTGTCCCACAACGCCATCGCCAGCGTCGAGAGCGGGGCATTCCGGGGCCTGGCAGAGCACCTGCACTCCCTGGACCTGTCTTCCAACAGGCTGGTGTCGCTCAGCAAAGATGCCTTTAGTAACCTGAAGGCCAAGGTCAACCTCTCCAACAACCCCTGGCTGTGTGACTGTCGGCTGCAGGAGCTGATCCGCACGGTGGACTTGGCTGCCGGCTCCTCGGCCGGCATCGTCTGCGACTCCTCGGCTCAGGAGGAGCACGTTGGCAAAGCTTTCCTGCAGGTGATCGCCGACACGGACTTCTGCAACGTGTACAAAAAGACCACGGACATCGCCATGCTGGTCACCATGTTCGGCTGGTTCGCCATGGTGATCTCCTACCTGGTCTACTATGTGCGGCAGAACCAGGAGGACGCCCGGCGGCACCTGGAGTACCTCAAGTCCCTGCCCAGCAAACAGCGGCGGTCGGAGGAGTCGTCCACCATCAGCACCGTGGTGTGAGATGCCGGCATCCCGCAGGACATGGGGACCCGCGGAGCTGGGGATTGGCTGCTCCGCAGGCTCGCCGTGGCTGCAGGAGCTGTCACGAGCCGCCGTCATTGCACAGAAATAGTCGCGGATTTGTTCTGTTCTCCTTGGGGAAGTGAGTGCCTGGCTTTGGCACAGCGAGGGGCGAAGCGGCTGCAGAGGGGGGTGGTTTTTGGCAACGAGCACAGAGTGGCTGCAGCATCCGAAGGACCAGAGAGACCCCGAGCATCCCCTCGGCATGCAACCAACCTGGACATTCAGACTTCATTTAAAAGTTTTAGATTTCCTTTGCAGAGATCCCTTGGGGCATTAACGGAATCAGTGTTTTAATCCCTCCCTGGCTTACCCGCGGCTGCCCGAGGGATGTTCCCGGCGGCGCGGTGCAGCCTGGGCCTGGCTCCCTGCCTGTGCTGTGGGGATGAGCGGCACGGCCGCAAGGCCAGTGCCCTGCCGGGTCACCGGCCCCGCGAAGGTCCCGGTGGGACTGAAGGACAGAGCGGGAGGTGGGGACACGTGGGTTGGGAAAGGCGAGAGGCAGGTCTGGGGGTGCCCCGCTCCGGCTCTGGATGATGCTGCCCTATCTCCGGAGGGGAACCGAGGGGTCCAGGCGGCGGGTCCAGCCCTGCCAGGATGTCGGGAGCGGGTTTCCCCTCGGTGCTCCCCAGGGACCATGCAGGTGGGTGTAGCACCCCGCAGCCCCGCTCTGCTGTCAAGGAGAGCTCCCACCGCTCCCTCCGGCACACACGGGGCTGCCGACCGGTCACTGTGATGGGAGACGGGGATGGAGGGAACCACCGCGGCTCCTCCGCCCTCTCCCCACTCCCGCACTGCTGGCAGGAGCCTGAATCTCCCCTGATATGCCCCAAAGTCCCTTCTTGACACTTCCAGTATTGGGCTGCAGGTTCCTGGTGTTGGTTGGTAGGTAGAGCTGAGGTGGCAGGGGCTGGTGCGGGTGGGGGTCGGTGCCACCTTTGGGGGTGCAGGGTCCAAGCGGCGACTCAGAGCAAAGCCAGAGCAGACCCAGCCTCTTCCAACCAAGTGTCTGGCCCTGAAGAGAGCTGGTTTTGCTGGTTTTGCCCTTTTTGTTTTTAAATCAACTGAAGCTAAATTGCCTTAATTCACCAAGAGCACCAACCAAAGCTGCTGGAACATCCTGTGTGCCAAGCCAGAGCCGGCTCCGGCTGCCTCGGCATGGCGGGTGCTTATCGCCGGCTCTGGCCTCAGTCCCCAGTGTGGGCAGCACATTTTGGCGCAGGCAGCATGTTTTGGCACAGGCAGCATGTTTTGGCACAGGCAGGGCTCTGTCCCTGCCTGCTGCCCGTCCTCCCGTGCCCCGGTGCCGGTGGGAGCTGTGGGATGGAGCCGGCCGGGAGCGGCACCCGCGGCCCTTCCACAAGTGCCTAATTTCCCAGCGCAGACCAGGGGCTCTGCAACGCACAACCAACCTCAGCCCCGGCTCCGACCCAGGCATCCCCCCACACCCCCAGCCCCACGGCAGCTCCCCCTCCATACAACCAGAGAAAAGGGGCTGGGGGGGACCCAACCAAGCCACCACCAGTGGCTGCTCCCCTGTGGGCATCCCCCGTGGTGTGTGGGGACACCCGGGACCGTCTGACCCAATATGTGTTTTGTTTAAGGGACCTTTTACGTTCTTACTTTATACGACAATAAAATTGGCTTTTACTTTGGAGCCCGTGCCCGATGTGTGCTGGTGTGTGCGTCTGGGGGGGGCACAGGGTGCTGCTCCCATGGCTTTGGGCTGGGGCGGGTGGCATCCCTGCTGTGCCAGGGTCACCTCTGTACCTGATGACATCCTGGCCGCAAGGGAAGGTCGAAGGACGCCTGCAACAGCCAATGTCTTCCCTGAGCCACGTCGGGCTCTGCTGGCGCTGTCAGAAACACGATCCTCGGTCCCTCCGGTAACGCTGCCTTCGCCTTCAATAAATGAACACGCCGCGGCTCAGGTCACCGTCACCGTGCTGATCCCCGAGCCGTGTTGCCTTGGGACCCTGTGGGGCGGTTTGTGGGGACCCTGCTCTGCTCCCGTCCCTCCTGTCCTCACCGGACCCGGGAATCACATGGCACACAGGGCAGGGACCATAGTGGCCATGAGGGACAAGCCCTGGTGCCCCCGTGGTCCCCACGAGGGCTGTGGCATCCGCAGCAGCCCCGTGCCAGTTTGTCTGTACCTTTTCCCCATGCGGTGCCACAGAGGGTGAAACCTGGGACCTAACGCAGAGTGACAGATCCCACTGGAGGGACATTAACCTCGTCTGTCACTTGGCCGTCTCCAGACGTGACACAGCCCGCAGACCCCGGGCTCCCAAGCAGATGGCTGCCGTCTCCCGCCCCGGTTGTCTCCCCGGGGATCCTCCTCCTGCCACCCGAGCAGCTGGGGAGGGCTGGGGGGTGCCAGGGGACCCGGCTGCCACCCCATCTGCGGGCCTGGGGGTCCCCAGGGTGCTGCCGGTGTCCCACCATGGGGCTGGGTGACACTGAGCCCCCAGGGACCAGCCTGGTGCCTGGCCCAGCTCTCCTGCCCAAGGAGTTATTAGGTTGGAATCCACCGGGCTCGTTACAGCTGACACTAATGAGCACAAGGGAAAGGAGGTAGATTCCGGTGGCAGCTCCTGCCATGAGGGAGCTTGGCTGGTTGTGGAACAGTCGATATGTGGTTATACAGTGGAATAAAATACATAACAAACCTCGTAAAAATCTGCAATAAGCTTCAGGAAGATAATTTGGTCTGGGATGGACTGAAGTTCAGTGGATTTATGTCATTAGTAATTACTTCTCTTACTTACTATTTACTTTCCTGCAGCAAGTTGCTGAGGGCAAGATCCTGCCAGGGAGCTGGGAACTGGTTCTCAGCGTGTACGGTGGGCTCAGTGAATGCTTTTCTTAAAGCGAGGAAATATAATAATCCATTTTAATCCTGCGTTTCTGGGTAATTCGTTTCCTGATGTACCGCAGATTGATCTGCTGGGATCAGCAATGGGAGAATTAGCAGCCTGACCTCCTTCTGCACCGTTCCAGCACGTCAGTAAATCTCTGTTATTAACTTCCAAGGTGCGGGTAATTAACTGGCCTGGTTGGGGGGGGCTGTTCTTCCTTTCTGGGATGGAGGAAAATGTGTCACTGGGGCAAGACTCAAGAATCAGGTCCTTGTTGGTGGTGACGCATCTTCCAACCCCCCCCCCGGAAGCACAGGGACTGAGCGATGCTGGATATTCGACTATTGATCGAGCTCAGCCTGGCTGTAGATCCAAGCATTTGCTGTGTTTTAAAGGTTTGGGGTTGCATGTTTTAAACAAAGGTAAAATAATGGTTTTCTCAGCCCGTGAATGAAGTGTGTTCAGCATTCACAGCCCAAGACCACATCCTGAACTTTTAACTGATTCGATTTAGAAGAGGGAAGGAAGGATGTCTAATTGTTTAATTTCCACAGTTATAAAAAATATTTATAAGTAATTAGAACCGATGGCAGCAATTACGCTGTGATTAAAGCTGGTCTACACTTCATCAACATCCCTTCAGTTATGGAGCCTTATTTATCTTTTTTCACCACAAAAAAAAAATCCATTTGCAGTGGCATTGCTGCCAATAACGAATCATATTTATTCACTGTCTGCAAAGGACTCATTAATCCAATGATGTTGTTTGCTATAGGGTCAGAGCTGTGCAGAAAATGTGGTCGCTGGACTTGGGCAGGAGGAAATTTAATTTCAGTGCCAGGGTTAGGGTAGCGGTTGGACTCGATGACCTTGAGGGGCTTTTCCAACCGAAACAATTCAGTGATTCTACGCACCTGGTGTTTCCTCGGCTTGTTCCCCTCACAGGTGCGATGAGCTGCTGGGATGTGTAGATCTCAAGACACCTGGTCCTGCTCCTCCCTGCAGCCTTATAACCTCCTGGGCAGGCTGATGGTTTCCAGTATGTCTGAGTGAACTGGGAGCTCTGGTGTGTTCTGGGAAGCCTGGTGACTTGTTCAACTCCTCTTGACTTTAATTTTAAGGAGCAGCTCGACTACGGGTTAATAAAGATGCTGCGGGAAGTTACGAGACAGCCGTCCCATGGCAGTGGAGGTGTCACCGCCACACGTGGTCCCGTCGCTGGCAGCTCCGCAGTGAGTGCTCCAACACATGTTTCTCAAGTGGTTTGTTCCAGGCTAGGAGAAAAAGCAGTTCTGATGTTAAAACCATGAGCCATGCCTTTCACTTGGCAGATTATTTTTGTTGTTTGTGGAAGTTTAAAAGTTCTCTGTGGGAAGGGCTAAAGTACTAGAGGTCACCGCAGAGAAGGATGCTTTAAGCTCAGAATTTATTATTTGTGAGAATGTATTGCTACTTTTGGGGTGTTGTAGTTGTCCCGTGCAGAAAGGGATATCAGAGCTGCGCCGTCAGGGCAGGTTAAAGTGGGGATTTAAAGGGATGAACCTCACAGGAGCAACCAGCGTTTCTCTTGCTGTGGCTACAGCTCACATTTTCAAGAGGAAAGTGTGTAAAAAGACCAAAAAAAGAGAATTTGAAGTGGTGAGGAAGGCTCTTGCAGTTCCTGGTGAGCTATTGCAGCTGGGGGAGGTACAAAGCAATGGTAAAAAGTAAAGGTGAAGTGCGAGCTGATTACAGGTATTTGTAAAAGCTGAAGCGTGACAGCGATTCAGTGGCTTGAGAGAAGGGAAGGGAGCGATTTGTGAGGGATGGTGGGTCATAAAGAAAAGATTCAGCTGTGTCCAGGGCTGTTGTGGGCAACGAAGGAGGGAGATCCGCCTGGATGGAGAGAACTAACACAGGAAAGGTTACAGTGAACCATTTCACACCAGTTTTTCATGAAAGTCTCCACAGAATTAACAACACAAACCCCTCTGCGATGCAACACTGAAATGTTGGAACTGTTTTTCAACTTCTGAGGTCTGCTGAAAAACTTTAAGTGCTACAAGAGCTTCCTGCTCCTCCAGTTTCTAGGAGAAGGAGTAAGCGTTCATCTGTGACTTGCCGTTGCATTTAGTACCTACTTACTGCTTTTTTCCCCATAATAATTTATGCACGTGGCATTCCTGTTGTGAAATAGGCCAAGAGATGCAGGCAGCGAGCACCGAGCCCGTCTGCTTAATCTGTATTAGCCTGAGCCGTGCACACAGTGTCCAGTTGGCAGCTCAGATAATCAGCCTACAGGCAGTTTAAATGCTCGTTACGGTACATTTTATTCGTCAGTATTTAATAAGTAATGATTCTGAAAAGCTCGGAGCGTGGTCTGTGCCCGTACCATCTCCTGCTGTGTTCCTGTCAAAATGGATGAGTTAAACTGGGTTGAATCGGGTCGATTTTTGGATGAATACCCACCAAGGAATTTCTAGATGCCATAAGAAGTTGCAGTTATGGAGTAGGAGGTGCTTTTTTGCTTGATTTAGTCCTACAGAATGCAAAAAAGAAAGGAATGGCTCTGTGCTGGGAAGCTGGGTGTGGATTTCTATGGCTGTGTGTGTGCAAGGAGGTGCAGAGTCCCCTTTGCTCAGTTTCCAGCTTAATGCAAAGTTGTTTTTTTTTAAAAAAGCCCATGTTTTGGTAGCTCCATTGTGGCTTTGGAAGCCTGTGGCAGGCTGGCTGCTCTGGTGGGCTTGTGCTCTGCTCCACTCAGGGGCGGCTGAAAAGTCAGGGTGACTTGTGAAACTCTTGATAGTAGTAAAATAAAATCTTTCCTAATAGTGCTTTATGAGCAAAATGATGAATTGCTGCAGATCCAGCAGCTATCCCTCAAAAGCAGAGCGAAGTACATCCTTTCCTCTGGAAAGAAACCTTTCCCATTATCTCAGTGCTTTGGCAATTTGTATCTTGACTCGTTACTCATCCGGTGAACTTGACGGGGAATTTGCAGCTGGTGTAAGAGGATCATCTGCTCATGTAATCACGGCACCTGGGGCCGGCAGAGCTCTGCCATGAGGATTGGATGCAGCTGAAGGAAAAGATGCAGCAGGCGAAGGCTGTGCAGCCTCTTCCCGGGACATACCCGCTGCTTTTTGGGGAGCAGAAGGAGAGAACTGTAATAACTGGGAATTTGTAGAGTGTTATTAGCCCCCTCTCTTGTCAGAGACCTGATTTCACTTTCTGCTCTGCTGGTGGAGCGTGTTGGTGTCTGTTAACTAGTGCCTGGTACAGCTTTGCACAGGGTGGGCTGGAACATTCAGGCACAGAAAAATGGGGAAAAATAACAGGAAGGGCATTTAATGTTTTTAAATCACAAAGATTAAATGCTTCTATTAATATGTGCTAGAAACGGCTCACAGAGACTGGCATATGTGATTACGGCACATAATTCCACTACAGCTATTTGCTGTCTTTGCCTGAATTGCTTAGAGCTTCTTTGCTGCAGGACAAAGCTGCGGTGTGGCTGGTGTTCCCACTGAGAAACAGACTCTTTGCACTAGCAGCCCTGTGACAAATGTCCTTTTTTTCCTCAGTGAATTACTTCACCTTGCATGAACACTTAATTTTTTGTGTAATTTTTACAGATCGAGTGGTCTCTGAATACAGAAAAATTAGGGGTGTGTGAAGGGGATGTTCTGCTCTTGTTCAAAAATGACCATAGGGTTCCAGAATTAGCAGCTAAAACCAAAAAGGACGTCACAAAACCAATAAAGCTTTCACAGCTGCTCTTTGGTTTTCCAGTTTCCGTCGGAAGTTTATTAGCAAGCTGTTGCTCCATATATTTGGACTTGAGGCCTTGAACAAATCTGACAGGTCACTTCGTTGTTAGGACTGTAAGTTCCAGGCTCACAAACCACTGCGAAGAGAACAAAGTTGAGGTGTCAGCCAGACTGGGACTCTCTGACACCTCTGTGGGCCTTCCTGAGGCTGTGAGGAGCGAGATCTCGCCCTTCCTGAGCTCGCTGCCCCTTGCTAAATACCCCAAGCTCCACAACCAGTGGTAGGTGCTGCTGGCAGAAGATCTTTTAAAACAGCTGAGTGTTTTCTAGCAGCATCACCATTAAGATAATTGGGTTTTATTTGCTCTGTAGCCTGAGCATCATCACTCACCAGTGACCTGAAAGGAAAAAAAACCAACCCAAACAATAAACCACTTCATCACTCCCACTCATTCTGTTTGGAAATACAGTTACACCGAAGAGCACGCTAACAAAAACTGCCCGCTTGTTTTCTGTTCCTATGTGTTTTTTTTTCTTAAATCTGTGATGTCAATGTCTTTCCAAAAGATGAATTCAAATACCATTACTTTTGACACTGATGTTTACCAAATGGTCTTCAGAGAAACTTGTGGCCAGAGCTAAGAAGCGATATTTAAATCAACGTATGTTTGTATTTACCGCAGCAGCTCGCGCAGTTCTTGTGGGTGATATCGTTCTTCCCAAAACCTGGTCGACAACTGTCAATGTGAGTAACCGAGAAACTGTTGTCCACATAGTGTATTGCAGGAACGGCGCGAAAATTGTGCCTCAAAGCATATGTCTGCTTACTGAAAAATGCTCCAATTCGATCTTTTGCCTAAAATTCAGAAACGTTGGAAGAATAAAAAAAAACCAGTCAGTTGCTTTTTCCTGATTTTAAAAATTCAGTAAATACTTTGTACTCCTGGTTCCCACACCCAGGCCCAGTATCAATGTTATAATGGATATTAACATTAGGAAGCCAGAGATAACAGATTTTAGAAATCAGCTACAGTAGATTGACTTTATATTCCATTTACCAAACAATAAAGTTTTAGTTTAGAGAGCTGGAAGTCCAGTATACTATTATAAATATTAGTGTTTATAATTCTATAATTAGAGGTAAATACAAAGGAACTGATAAGCCTGATTTATTTTTAACTGTTTGCATCAATTTGACTTGTAAAAACAGTTTTCCATCCTGAACTGAATTATTTGAAATCCATGAATTGTCATTTACAATGGCATTAATCCCACAAAATCTGAGTGAAGCTGAATTACTACCAGTCAAATCTGTCACTGCTAAGGCAGAAATTTGTGTTAAATACGCAGAGGAGACACAAGGGTGGCTGACACAGAACCTCTTGAACTTTCATGTTTGTTGCATCTTCACAATCGTAAGGAACCTGGCGGCAAACTTCTTCCCATCCTGGTGCAAAAGGATTTACTGTGGGTGGGGGGCAAAAAGGACACACGTACATGCGTTGAAAAACATATTGCAACGAACTCAAATACCTCAAACAGGTGTTTTTAGGTTCATTTCAGAAAATATCAACAAATAAATTGCATTACTGCTTTTAGCATGCTATAGTGCTCAGTTCATCCTACTCTACCTTCTTAATTTTGCCTGTAATTTGTGAAGAACGGTGTTTGTTTGTTTTTTTTAACCTGTCACTGCCTACAGTCAAGGTCATGTTTTGAAACAGTTTTTGACTGCATGCATTTGAATGATGAAAAACAAGTGACTGATAAAAGGCGGGGTGGGGGGGAAACGGGTTCATTCCTGGTGGTTTCTATCCAGTTACTTAAATTGCTTTGTTCCAGTAAGAGTCAGAGGTCAACCAATAAAATAATGTGGGGGAAAAATGCTGAGCTAACAGGAAGAATGGAAACAAATTCTCACCTAATACCCTCAGGTTACAGAAAGGGCTGAAATTTTATGTAAACTTAAACTTTGGGTCCTCAGTTTGTTCTGAATGTTTCTTTACTGAGGGGAAAGATGGCCACAAAATGTTCTATAACCTGTTGGATGGTCCCTCTTGGCACATGATGGGGACAGATACAGAAAAGAACGTGGTCAAAACATTAATGAGTAACTTTCCCCAGTGATAAAATATCTCTAAATTGGGGCAGATATCAGGGTTGATTTAACCTGTTTTGCAAGGCAATAGAGCCACATCAGTATTGCCATGAGGGAACTGCGAGGCTCTTGCTTTTAACCTCTGCATAGTTTCCTTGAATCAAGTGAAACCACAGAGGTCACAGACTTTATTAAAAATCAAATAATGAAAAATAAATAGAGCCATTTTCCTTTAAAAAAAATTGGCATCTTATCAGCTATCTCCTTTCAACAATCCCGTTCAACTGCACTCCTTGTAAAGTAATATTTCTCGCTCAGGTTTTAACTCCAAATTCAACATATAAACTGCATTTTAGCTCCATCTGTGGGCTAGTAAGAAAAAATACAGGGACTCCAAAAGAAAACAGGGAAATGTCTTCTGAAGGTGTACTCAACTTTGATGTCTTTCAGCTGCTGTTTATAGCACTCTGGGGTTGTTCGTAAAAATAAACGATCCCTCCCAAACAGACACTGAAATGTGTTACCTTCAAAATTAACAAATAGCTCATACAGGAGGCCTTGTTTTGGTATCTTGACAGAGTGGCATTTGTAGGACGACTCTACGATGTGACACGTCAGATCAGAGATGATGTTATTTAAGATCTTCCTTAGCTCCTCGAAGAACTGGCTGTTAGCTACTAGGTTGCATTCTTTTGTAGTAAAGCGAACGAACACCTGGTACGCGTGGTCGGCTTCCCTGTATGCTTTAAAAAAAGAGAGTTTGTGTGTGAGTTCTGCAGTGTAACCACAGATGGAATCTCATATAGAACCTTATCGTCTGTATCAGTGCACTTTGTATCTGAAATAGGGCTCTTATTCAAAAGCAAACAAATAAATAATGCTTACTCATTAACCAGAACAGAACAAATTTGTCCTTGCCAGAGCTGACTCAAATAGGAAGAGATATTTTGGTTTGAAATGTGCAGAAATTTATGTGAGTATGTTATTTAAAGCTTTTCCCAAAACTTGAGAGAGGATTAGTGTGTGTGTAAATATAAAAAATTCATTTTCTATTCTGGGATAAAATGTTATCTAATTATTTTTCGATTGAGCTTTGCAATAAACATGCACTTCACAACCTTCCCGAAATATGAAGGTGATGTGCCTTAGCGTGCTAGTTAGTTAGCAATCGTACCGTATACCATGAATTTATATTCCTCAAACACTTCTCTTTCTTCTTGTGTTGTAGTTTCAATGATTTTGTGAGAAAGAGTGCAAGTGTAGGCTCCAGACATAAACTCCTTAAAACCCATCACCATCAGCTTTCCTGTTTCTGTAAGATTCACATATATTCGCCCTAGAGTAGAAACAGGAAATATTTGGTTACTGGAAATGTTTGGTTTCTTATTCTCTGCTCATTTAGAACATTTGAAGATGAGATCTTGCTCTTGTACATAATTATACCAATTCATGTTAGTCTGAAACAATCTAAAATTCATAAGTCCTATACTAAGTCCTTTAGGATTTATTGCAAGTTTACTTCTACCTCAAGCATTAGGAAATTTTAGAGGGAGAAAAGAAACACAGACTAATGTCAGAGCTTGTGGAAAAATTTGACAAAGGACCAAGTCACTCTTTGGACCCACTATCCTATTGCAGGGTGGCCTCGATAGAAACAAGGAAAACATGTGATTTCATGTACAGTAATCTACTTAGCCATTTGTGGTTGGCTTTTTCCCTTGTAAACAGAAAACAGAAACTGTTTATCTCAGCATATTTTCCTGATTGCCTCCCCACCCCCCTGAGGCAGAGGCTGTTTCTGAGTTTGTGAAAGAAAACTGTAAAAAGCCCATTTTATTAGTGACTGGGGAAAAAATGGCTGAGGCGGGCAGTGGAAATAGGTGACTAACCTTTTAAATTTGTTCCATCTGGACCAATCCAAAAATAGTTGGGATCTATCAACTCTTCTCTAGAACGAGCCAAATCCATACATACTAGAAGTGGGCTGTTTGTAAACATCTTAACATACACATCAACTGCAATACAAGAGAAGGTAAATTAAGCGAAATGCTTCTATCAAATGAAATCACCAAAATACTTATTTCAAAAGTATATTTAATCTAATTATAAGGTTATTTTCTTTCCCATGTTTGGACTTGAAAGGTATGAGGTTTAATCTTTTATTTGCAATTGTTGTTATTGATACTGTGGAACTGTCCGCAGTTTGGTGGGTGCTGACTGTGAGTAGGAGACACAAGCTCACAAAACCCACCAAATTTTGAGCCTTTTGCAGAGAGGGTCCCTCATTTAGACATTAAATTTTCAGCTGTGCTTATAGTAGCACTGTGAGGCAAATGTGTTTGTAAACCCACCCTTTCTTGTTACTTTTGTGATCAGGATTGTATGCGGGAGTCTCCAGCACTGTTTGGCTGAGCTTGGTTGTGTCACTTCCATAATGATCACTGTACTTAAAAGTCCATTTTAAAAGTCCAGTAAGACCTTAATATATATACAAAAAAACAAGTTTACCTTCATGTTTAGTGTTGCCATAAACATAATTATTTTCAGTGAAATCAATAAAATGTTTCTCTTCTTTATGTGACGCTGTCACTGTAGAGAAAAGGACTTAATATATGAGAGAGAAATCTTTGTCCTAGCGAGTTTCTGTCTCTTGCTTTTCTTCTTCTTTCTTCTCACACCCTTTTCTCAAAAACAAGGGCTCCTACTTGTTGCTGGCTTGCCTGGTTTTGTTGTTTTAGTGCCTGCATTGCAAATCTGCCTTGGTGCACTACGTCCAAACTAGCTCAGCCTTTCTCTTTACAAAAAGCCAATAAATAGCTATAAAATCTAACTAGAAAGTAGAGCTCTTCCCAGTGACCCCGAGGGGAGCCAGGATGGGTGCAACATGCATCATTTTGGTTGGAAGACCCTCCAGATTGGATCCAAGCGTTATCCCACCCCTGGCACTAACCCATGTCCATAAGAATCTCATTTATTTATGTGTATTTTAAACCCCTCCAGGGCTGGTGACTCCAGCACTGCCCTGGGCAGCCTGTTCCAATGCCCCACAGCCCTTTGGGGAAGAAATTGTTCCCCAGATCCAACCCCAACCTCCCCTGGCGCAACCTGAGGCCGTTTCCTCGAGTCTTTGCCTTTTGGGAAACAGCGTCTTGAGGGTTTTTGTTATAAGAGCCCCCAGATTGGAAAGTTGTTATGAGATGTGCTGTTTTCTGACGCTTTTCCATGTCATGGCAGGTGATGACCCTGCCCGACTGCTGCTGGGGAGCAGGGCCCTGCTGGGCTCCCCGCTTTTCCTTCTAAAAGGGGGTTTTGTTATTAGCTGAAGGAAGGTCCCGCTCTCACAACGGCAGCGCCCGCCTCCCCGCCCGCCCTCACAGCCGCTCCCTCCCCCGGTACCTCCTGTCAGGACACCCAAGGCAGCCGCCACCACCGCCAGGAGCCCCCCCGGGGCCCAGCGGGGCCGCCCGCCTCCCCCGGCCGTGGCCATGGCCGCCCCGAGCGCCGCCTCCCCCGCGGCAACGGCCGCAACCGCCCGCCCCGCTGTGTGGGGGGGTGACGGCTCCGCCCGGCGCTTCCCGCCCTTTTCCTCCCCTCAGCGCGGCCGCGGGGCACACGGGGACGCTCCGGGCCTCCCCGCGGCGCTTCCAGTGGGAGCTGGCGCTCCCGCCCCGTCACTGTCACCTCTTTTCTTCCTAACCCACACCCCGTGCTTGTAAAAAATATTTATTTTTGCTTCACAGGTCACTTGGCTAGGGAAGGATGGACCTGCTGGTCCCCCCACCGCCCCGCCAGGCTCTTACGCCTTGGCCCCATGCTTGAGAAACTACCACGTCGCTCTTCCACAGTGCGTAGTGAAATGTGGGGTTTGACTCTATAAGGCGGTGTTTCCAGCTGTGTGGGGAAGGATGGGAAACTGCAAGGAGAGGAGGAATTAGGTGCATAGGATGATTTTTGGTTGGAAAAGCCCCTCAAGGTTGAGTCCAACCGTTCCCCCAGCCCTGGCACTGCCCCATGTCCTGAGAACCTCATCTCCGTCTGTCCAACCCCTGCAGGGATGGTGACTCCAGCACTGCCCTGGGCAGCCTGCTCCAACGCCCCACAGCCCTTTGGGGAAGAAATGTTTCGGGCAGGGGGCTGAGGTGGGGCTGAGGTCTGTGCTTGGTGCACCGAACCCCATCACCGCAGGGACGGCCGGGCTGGCGCCTCTGAGCTCCGCACCTCCAGCTCGCTGCAAGCTTTGCGTGCCTGGCTGTTCTTCAGCTGCGTGTTTCTGCAGCGACTCATTATGGGAGAAGCACTTGCAGCTTAAAAACAACAACAAACCCCTCCCCCATTCCTGCCACTTGCTGTGAGAAAGACTGAAAATAAGAGTTGGGCATATCCTGTTGGCTCAAAAACAGCCGAATGCTACATATTAAAGTACTCGGGGTTGGTTTTTAAGTCAGTTACATGTTTTGGAAGACTTGCTTGTGACTTTCAAGCTCTTAAAAGTAGAAATATTTTGTTTCTAGAGTGAGTGTTATGAAAATACTCAGGAAACCAGGGTGAACAGGGAGAGGAGGGTACGTGCATTTCACCAACCCGCGCACCATGAGGCACTCAAGACCAGGAACTGTGGCCAGGTCTCTGGTAATTAGCTAAATCATATTGATTGTGCAGCCTCAGACCACAGCAGTGTCCAGAAATGATGAAATAGTATTTGCATAACAAATATGGAACCAGTAAACACGGGAATGATAGTTATTTTTGTAGATAGCTGTAAAGGTTTTAGTTCGACAGTTCCATGTAAAAAAAAACCCCACGCTTGAGTTATGAGTTTTCTTTAACAAAGCATGCAAAATGAAGTGTGAAAAGAAGGTATCAAATTATTGATGGAAAATACTTTACTTGAGCCTGGTGGTGTTTTAAAGAAGTGTCCCTTCTCATTTAATGTCTTGCAAAACTCCTTGCCCTATTAAATGTGTGCACTGCCTCATTATTTCACTTTGCTCTCTTTGCAGGGAAGTGGCCACGCTTTCTTCTTCCTTAGACCAAGATGTTAACTCTTAAGTGGTCTGTCAAGGTATGAGAACTATGACAGGGTTTTCACTTTTAATTTCTTTGAGCTGCTGAACAGTTTGTAATTAGGACCACCTCAAAAGATCTGGCGTTCCCATGTGTTGAATGTTTTCAGTTTTACTCAAAGTTAACATTTCACGCTTACGCCTTATAGGCAAAATGATTCAGTTTTTAACGTGCCTGCTATAAACTAGTCATATTTCAGTCTGAACATCCTCTGTTCCTAAGGATGTTTATACCCTGTTGTTATGTAACTGTCTTACACAGCCCATCAGCCCCCAGTTCGTTAATTATTATAAAATAGTATCTTTATTATAAAGCTTTGTCTGCAGTTTTGAACCTTTATAAACTTAGGTGCCTGGTCTGTGTCTTTAATTAAATTACTCATTCCTTTTTCCAGTCTATAATATTTTAAAGTTACAGACTGATAAAGTGTCATGACAGATTTGTAAAAAGAAAATAATAAAATAGCTGGTTGTCCTTAAGAACAGGGTAATGGTGGGGGGAGGATTTGCTAAGACAAAATGTGAAGTTGTGTGTTTATGAATTAGTAGGTATTCTTGCTGATAGCTAGAAGCTCTGCCAGTAGGAAATGAAAGAAGAGGAAAAAAATATTGCAAACTTGTTGGTCATGTTGTGCATAGCTGTTTGATCGTTAAAACGCAAACATATGTAGGGATACTTCCAGGAGTACAGGGTTGTGTGAATCTGGGTGCTATTTGGGATGCAGAAGACAAGTTTTATCTCTCGTCTTTATGGTGAGTGATCTGAAGCAGGGAGGACCACAATGAACACAGTGGCATTTTCATTAGCTGTAGATTCTCAAGTTGCATGAGTACTCTTACTGATTTCTTGACCCCTTTGTGGAAATGATATGTGTTATAGTAAAGGAACAAAATGCGTTAAGCTGCCATCAATCTTACTATCCCAAACCATTCATTTCTCAGTTTTAAAATGCAGCTGAGTTGCAGAGCCATAAAAACCCAACCCAACAACACAACGTGATGAAAGAAGTGCAAAAGTGCAACAAATGGATGCAGCAGTAACCCCAAAGATCCAGCAGTGCATCTGCCTCAGCCATGCTGAAAATCATCGGTGAGCTTCCATCATCTGCAGCATCTTGGGTTGGTTTTTCCCTTTTTCTCTCTCTGCTGTCTGCCTGGCTCATCAGTTTGAAGCCACAAACACGTGCTCTGATGTCAAAGCGTGCCAGGTACGGGCTGTGCTGATGTTCTATGCTGATCTGAGATCTAGGCCAGCTGTTATCTTTTTAGGCCTTTTTTTGGTATATAGCTCTGGGTTTGGGTGAAGGAAAATCCCATGAGTGGTGCCGAGCTTGCGTGTGAAGTCAAGGCTGTGTTGGGTTGGGGCAGCTTGCACTTCCTTGTGAATCATGGAAGGGTTTGGGTCAGACCATGGGCAGGGACATCCTGCACTGGGTCAGGTTGCTGAAAGCCCCGTCTGAGCCCTGTGGGAAGAGTCTCCTTTCAAACCTCTGTCTTAAATGTACAAAAATTGTCATTTAACAATCCCCCTATGAGTGCAATTAATATTTAATTTATTAAGTAATTTTTGTAAGTTGACTTTTCTTTTAAATTGCCATGCTCTTTTGTTAAGAAAAACAGCTAACTTAAGTTTAATTCTAATCTTAGTCATTTAACTTTAATGTGGAGTCCAAGGAGTGTGATCTGTTAACAAATAATGCAAAGAAAGCAGCATTCGTGTAACAGCCGAGGCTGCATTACCATGTTTATGTGATGTGTAAACAGAGCCAGGACTAATTGCACACAAAGGAAATTCAGAATGTAGAAAAGAAGTTGCTCTTTCGTGTGTGTGGGCATCATGGTGCACAATTGCTACACCAGTTTGGATAAAGGCTTTGACCACTTGGTTCCGCTGTGTAAAATAAAAATGAGTCAGAAGCCTGCCAACGCAAAATAACTCCATGTCGCCATGCAAAACTATCTGTATGAATAGCTGTTGTCCTTTGAGTGACCTGATCCCTGCCAGCGCCAGCTTTCCTGTGCTGTTTTGGGTGTCAGCATTTGCTGCAGACCTTAAAGATGAAGGGATCCCTAAAATGCTAAGTAATATTTTTGGCTGCTTGTCCGTAATGGTTTATGGATCTGTTGGTCTTGCTGGCAACCCTTCCATGGAAGGGGCTGTCGCGTGGCTTCCCAGCCTGCAGCGCTGGGGGAAAACAGCGCTCGTGTCTTGTTGGATGTACTTGCGACTGGAGATGTGGGTTGGAAGGAGCTGTTGATCGAGCTCAAAGTGCAGCAGGTGGCTGAGGAGCTGTGTGATCCCCCGGGCACAGGAGCGTGTCTGAGCCCTCAGGGTAGAGTTACTCCTGGAAGGGTTGGTTTGTTACTCCTAGAGCTGTCTCCTGTGGTCCCACTCCTGATAGTGTCCCTGCCTAAGGAGCTGCTGTGGCTTCTAGAAGAGAGCCCTTGAGATGCTGGAGCAAGTTCAGAAAAGGGAACAGAGCTGAGGAAGGGGCTGGAGCGGCTGAGGGACCTGGGGATGTAGCAAGTGACAGGACAAGAGGAAACAACCTCAAGTTGTGCCAAGGGAGGTTGAGGTTGGATCTGGGAACAATTTCTTCCCCAAAGGGCTGTGGGGCATTGGAACAGGCTGCCCAGGGCAGTGCTGGAGTCACCATCCCTGGAGGAGCTGAACAGATGTGGAGATGAGGTTCTCAGGGACATGCGGCAGTGCCAGGGCTGCGGAAACGGTTGGACTCCATGATCTTGAGGGTCTTTTCCAGCCAAAATCATTCTGTGATTTTTTTTTTTTTTTTTTTTTTAGCCGTGGAGCCACCTCTGATGCGGGCGGCAGAGCTTTTCTCTCTTATCTCCCACGAAGCAGAGAGCGATGCGTTCTCTAAAGCACAGGGTTTCGTGTTTTGCTTTGGTTCCCTGTGTGAGCTCAGGGCTGCAGGTGCTCCCCCTCTGCCCGCGCTGTCCTGCTGAGCTCTGGCCGTCACCTCCGTGCTCCTGGTGCCACTTGTCCCCAAGGCGGGCGGGTCCCCGGGAGCGGGTCGGCTCCGTTGGCCGCCGCCCGGCGCCGCTCTCCGCCCGCCCAGCGCCGCCGGGCCGGATGTCGCGGTGCCCGCGGGAGGGAGCGGAGCCCGGGGAGCACCCACCGCCAGACCCCGAGCCCGGCCGGGCAGGTGGAGCCGGGACCCGCGGCCGGAGCATGGAAGGTGAGAAACGACCCCGCTCTTTCCCCGGGATGGGGTTTGGGGGGGGTTTCTCCCCACCGGCCCCGCTCCACCTCCCGTTTTCTTCAGCGCTTTCTGCCAGCAGATCGCAAGCTCTGGAGGAGGCACCTAATCGCGGGTTGCGATTAAACAGGAAACGAACGGGGCTTTTTCACCCCTCTCTGTTGAATTTCGGAAGCATCCCAACATCTGTGATAAAGTGGGGGTTTAGAGCCGGCTTAATCTACTGCTCGTGGTCTAGGTTTTAACGAATTAACGGGCGTGTTGGTTTCTTTTCGTTTGTAAAAACGTGCGTGGAACTTTCAGAGCCAGCAAAAAAACATATTGCGAGTTAATCCTGGGTTACAGTTTAATTCACTTTTGAAGAAAAGCAAAATTACCGGTGGTTTTAACAAGCCTGGCAAAGCAGCATTGCCAAGCATCCTTTGATTTATTATTTCAGAGGCAGATATTTCTATTTTAACTCATAGTTTTAAGGGCTTGAGTTTAGATTCCTCATTGTCTCAAATGACTTGAAGTTTTTGGTTAAGTTAGACGCAGT
The DNA here is from genome assembly GCA_013399365.1 of Pampusana beccarii. Taxonomy (NCBI): domain Eukaryota; kingdom Metazoa; phylum Chordata; class Aves; order Columbiformes; family Columbidae; genus Pampusana; species Pampusana beccarii. Next base: position 538,049 of record VWYH01001669.1, on the reverse strand, counting down.
TGTCTATTTAAAAATGTATTTTCATTTGCTAAAGGCTTTTCAGATGTTTGTATTTAAGTATTTACTCTCTTAGAGTCTGACTTAATTGAGGCTATCACTGCTTGAGAGATGTAACTAAAGTTCTGGAGGAATGAGGCTGGTGGCAGTTGGGTGCTTGAATTGGAACCTTACTTTCTTGATCAAGTTGGGACTGCTGTGTATCTTGTGTGGGAGAAGAAAGCTCTTGAGTTATGTCAGAAATTTTAGTCTCCAATAGAGAATAAGTATGTTTCTGCCGCTAAAACTGAGATTATTTGAGAAGTCGCTTTTTTGTGTGTTCCTGTTTCTTGTACGCTTACGGTTAACATGCAAATAATCCTTCAGGTTTTGGTTTGGTTGGGAAATGGGCACTGGCACGAGTAGGTGGTGGAGACCTGGGTCTAGGAAGTCAAAGTCTGTGATCTATTGGGTTGTCTCTTTGTGACAGGTTTATTTTTGCAAAGATCACAAGAACTGGCTTCATGCTGTCATTTCCACTTGCTGTACTGGGGTGAACATGTTGAATTACTAGATGTTCTGCTGTCTGCAGGAGGTCATATGCTACAATATGAGAAAAGTATTATCCTTGGTTACACATTGCTGATCAGCATTTCTTCCCAAAATTATGCGTGCACTTAAAATGCCGGTTCGCTTCAAAAAATACATGGTGCTTAAGACCACCAAAGTGTTAGAGACCATGTTACTAAAAATGCAAAGAGTACTTTTTTAATCCAGGTACCTTCTTCAGAAAGCCATTGAGAATGAAAATGCTGAAGAAGGTCATTTGGGGGGGGAAATTAAATAGGTTTTCTCTTTTTAATAGTTCAATGTGGGTTGAAGGTGAAAAATATGCTGGGGTGAAAAGGGTTGACCGCTGTGCATTGCAAAAACACGGGGGTAAAGCTGTGGGAGTCTACCTGTAGGGCAGGGACCAGGATTGGTGTGTGCTTTCTTTTCGCTTGCTTGTGCCTCTTAAGACAGTGCAAAGACAAGGAAACGAGCTTTGTTTGCTCCATATGCTGTGATAGGAGGACTGAGAGCATACAGGATTTAAAAAGATGTCCCCTTTGCAATACTGTTGGGTTGGACACTGCATCTGGCAGTAAAAAGGCAATGTTCTGGTTTTCACTTTGGAGGAGAACAGGTAAGATGATAACAATTCAAGATGTACCTCCCATTCTGTTCCTTACAGCTGTATTGATGATAGAAGGGTATTAGTGTTATCATTTATTTGAAAACCATCAGTTTTAGAGGGGGGTAAAATACAGCCAGGCTGTTTTGTTGCTTCTAGTTACTGGTCAAATACCAGGATAAAGTATTAAACCAGTTGTATATTAAAATGCCAGAATACTTTTTCAGCAAGCTATTTGAATATTTTTGCCCTGCTTTGGTTATTGGCGTAGAACACAGGATGGCTAAGGATGGGTTTCAAAAACACATGAATTTTACTTCTGCTTTGTAAATGAACGTTCTGCATCAGCTGCAACACGCACAAGACAAGCGTCCCCTTTCCATGCGCCCTAGTCTCTGGATCTCTTTGAAGCCTGGGAAGACTAACGTGCTCTGTAAGTGATTGCCCACACTGTGCTTTTCTGAACGTTGGGTAGAAATAGGGTCTTATTTTTACGGAATCAGGGATGGAAGCTTCCTAGGCCTTCCCCTTCCAGCACACGAACAGTGAAGGATCTGGCTTAAACTAATTGGGAAAGACACCTGAAGTTAAATATGAAGAGACCACTAAGGCTTGAGATTAATATAATGAAGAAGCTGGGTGCTGGTGATGTTGGAGGCTTGAAAAGTGATAGAAAGACTGAGATTTTTCAACAGAAAATATAAATATGATATGGTACATTGTTTTTCTTACCTCTTCAGAAGGGTCGTAGTGCCTATCCTGCACGGGGTTTCTGAATGCAATTAAAAATTGATTCAAGTAGTACAGAATAATGAGGATTTCATTGTCTTGCCTAAAGCTTAATTATTTGCACAACTACAAAGGTTTCTGTAATTTAAGTATATTATTGCAACGTAAAATTAAATACTAGAGTGAATTTTGTTCATGTACCATGTATTTACTGATGTTTCCCCATCACCATTCTCAGTATAAATTGGTCCATTTGCTGCTTTGTACCTCACTTTTCCTGGTGTGATAAAATGAAACAACGACAAATTAAGAGCCATAACTATGGATTTCCTTGCTCTTATTTATTTGATTTAAAAACCTAAATATTTGAACTTTATGTTATTTAATTCCATGACTGTTTATGATGCAAGACAACGTTTTTAGCGCTATGAAAAGACACTTAATGAAAAGCTTGCATTCCTGCTAAACTTGCATGCAAGGATAGGAGCTCTGATTTTATTTTAGGATGTGTTTATTAAGTGCTAATAGCTTAACAACTTGTCTCCAGTCAGGAGTTACACCCTGAAGAGCTCAGGGTGCTGCTGGATGGCTTGAATCATTAATAAATCCACCCTTCAATGTGTTTGTGTATTTGTATTTTCTTTTTTTCTTGCTGCTCTTTGGCAATAGCTGGTTAAGAGGAATGGGAACTACATGCATAATGTAACACTTAGACCCATTATTGAGAAATGGGAGCTGAACGCTCTCATTTGGGAGACAACAAAACCAAACATTTAGAAAAGATTTGCTGGGTAGTTCTATTGTTGCCTTTTTTCCCCCTTCTTCTGACTTTGCCCTTATTTTGTTGGAGGCGTCAGCTCAATTTTTGGATGGCCTCACCTGCTGCTGGGCTCCTGTGCTGTAGAGTTAACAGAGCTTTATATTTTGACGTTGCAGCGACCACAGAAATGTTCCGTACGCAGCCATGGCAGAGAGAGGTGACGATGGGGTAAATGTCACCAGCGGTTAACACCTCATGGCCACCGCCTGTGTGTTTCTGTTATGTAACTGCCAGGAATGAATTTTGACAAGTCCTGGAGCTATTATTTATGTTCCAAGATAATAAAAGATTTTCTGGTATGTGCAAAAAAAAGGGGGGGGGGAATAGCTAGAGGAAAGGAAGGAGGAAGGAAGCAGGTGTCTGTGACATGGTGAAGAAAATCAATCCTCACGTCAATGAAATCTCAAGACAGCAAAACATTGAGTGCAGTCGTGTCTGGACAGGTTGGATCTGTGACTCCAGCTAAACTCACCAGCTTCAATGTGGGCACTGGCGTGGGAGATGGAAATACCTGCGGCTCACGTCGGCTTCAGTGCTTTTGGAAACCAGGCCGCAAACACAGTCCTCAAACTTAAAAAAAATCCCTAATGTGATCCTTATCTGAATCTCTAAATGGGAACTAGACTTGCATTTCCATTAAAACCGGCTAGAGCTTGTGAAGATAACAGGGTTTTTCTGTTTTTATTGAAAAAGGAGTGTGAAAATATCTTGTACTATGTGCTTAATAGAAATTTGCTTCATATAGAGTTACTACCACTACGCTGTGCTCACAGGGTGCAAAATGAGATTTTTAAATTGAAAGTGCAAGTTGTTTTCTTCTGTAACTTTTGAAGTTGGAAAACAATCACTTCTCTAGGCACATGCCAGGGTTTAAGGTGTAAAGAAGTTGTCCAATGAAATACAACAATTACTTGGTATTTATTTATTTGAGAATTTTGTGATTTCAATTTTGCTTTCAGTCAAAAATCCAGGAATTTATAACATTATAATAACTGTCGTGAATGGTTCTAATACTAAGCAACTCAGGCTGCTTTTCTGTCTTTTGCAGATTCACAGGCAGGCATGGACCTAAGTAACCCTCAGGAACAGCCCATGGCTGCAGGTACAGTGCTGTTCAAGTCACGTTCTTTAACCCTCCCTTGAAAATTTTAAATTTAAATTGAGAAAAATATATGAATTGCAGCGTGTTTAGATTCCCAGGAGACCGACTAGCGCAGTCGCAAATACGAAGAGGGGCATGAGAGGCAAAAAGTAAACTCTAGAATTGGAATAAAACTGTGGAAACTTCACCCAAATTTTACTAAAAAAATTGGCTTTATTTCAGAGAAGAGAAGCTTAGATTTCTGGGACATCCTGCTGCAGCAGTGATCAGCAGATACCCTTCTGATAGTGTTGGTGTTTAAAAAGACACATGTAAAATAAGCAGAGAAGTGCAACTGGGTTCAAAGAGGTTTCCGATTAAACGTGTTTGAGCAGCTTCCTGGCCGGGAGCCAGAATGATTAATATTTTGCCCAAATGAACGAAGTAAAGCTGTGATTCCTTTTCCAGGCTCTGAAGAACTTGCCTGCCAGCAGCAGTTATCAGAATACACATGATGTATAGAGTAACATATCCTGGAATTTATTCCTGTTTCGTTCTTGTTTAGAACTATCTCCAGAAGAGTTAAATCTGAGCAAAAGCTTAAGATTTAGTTAAAGGTGTGTGCTCTGTGTGAGAGTTTATATGACTTTAGGAAGCAAATCCATTCATCCAAACTGCAATTAATGCATCTGTAAGAATGCAGTGTTGGGAGTTTGCAGATACTTTGAAGTGATCGCCTGGAAATATTCTTGGAGCATAAATAGTTAATTCTTGTTCTTTTCAGAAGGACAAGAGGATTTGACAGACTGTAACCTGAACAAATCCCAGGAAATGGAAAGTATGGATAATGGGGAAGATATGAAGGAACACAATCAGCCTAGTGAAGAAGCAGGAGGTAAAGGGGTGATAGAATTCTGAAAAAATAAGTTATGTTTTGTCTTTTTTTTTAATCTGATTATGCTGTGTGAGTGATCAGAAAGTTTATTCTGGATCATGGCTCTGGCTTTCCTGCATGTCCGTAAAAGGAATAGTGAAACAATTAGTTTAGAGCGTTTCAATATACTCTAAAGGAAGAGTAAATCCTTTTCCATCAGGGAACCTCACATGCATTTTTATAAGGGTCAATTTTACAGGATCTATGAAATATGGTTAGCAAGATAAAAAAAACCCAAACGTGTGCATATGGTGAGCTCTTTTAATGTGCTGTAGCATACAAAATAAATATCATGTTTACTCCAGTGCTTCGCATACAGTTCTCTACAATAATTCTGATACTGGAAGCACAATAAATCTTAAACACTTAAGCATGCTGCACAAGTACTCCAGACTATGCGAATATCAGTAGGTGTATTTAAATTTCTTCCAAAAGCCAAGTGCCAGTTCAGTTGCTGTTGGATACTAAAATTCACAAGTAATATTGGCTTTCATGTCATGCCCACTATATAACGGTAGCAGGTACGTTAGTCTCTGAGCAACCCTTGTGGGTCAATAACTATCTGTCTTACTTCTAGATAAGTGAAACCACATTCTGACAGTGCTGCCCTGGTGGGAGTATTATCATTCGGGGATCACTAACCCTGGTGAAAATGAATATGTAGTATTCTCCAGAATCACAGAATAGAAATATCGTTAGTATTGGTGATGGCTCTTGGGAAATCAATTAAGTTAAAAATGTTAATACCGGTTTTCTTAGTCGACCCTTTTTTGTGAACAAGCAATTCTGCTTCAGTGTCTTCACAATTCGTGGCTGACGATCGCCTCCATCACAGAAAACTCTCCTTTTTCTTATCCTGAAGCCCTGTCTGATCTGTGCCTGCAGGGTTTGTTCCGTCAGCTGGAGGCCACCAGCAGAACAAGAGGCCACTGACTCAGAGTGAGATCAAACATTTGATAGCTGCCTTTCCACTGCCTTAATTTGTCTAGAGCACGGTTTTCTTTGGTACAATTAGGTCTAGTTTTTCCATGTTTTGTCAAGCATTCGTAGTAAGTTGTAATCTTCCGGTTTCTCGGACTATATTTTTCTGTGAATCTTGAATTATTAATGAACGACGCTCTAAATACAGAGGGGGGACTTCTGAGGCTTGGAGCAGAAGTTGGAGCCTGATCAAATCTAGATATCGTCTGGTGGAGCCTTGTACATCAGATCTGCAGAAAGTCTGTGATATTTTCAAATGGCTGCAGAACCCTCCTAAAGGCACCAAATAAACTAGTGTATAGGGCTGAAACGTCATCACAACCTGTGCTCTTTTGGTCTAAGAAAATCCACTTTTTCAGCAAAAAATTCCTTATTTGTGCTTCTCTGAGGCTGACATGTTGTTTGTTCTGTTTTGTAATTGCTGAAGGTGAGGTGCCATTCAATGAAAACAATTCAACCTGTCCTATTATACACCTCTTTTAAAAGGGCTTCAACCACCATGATTGCCAAGTACAGGGCAAACAATCAGGCAGAAGGCTTGAGTAATATGTTAATTAAAAGCTTGGTGGTAAACAAGGGGAAAAAAAGAAAAAAAAAAATGGTTTTTTTTGCCTCAAGGGAATGGAAGCTGCATGCTGTGGTGCACATGGTGTACGCTTGCCTGCAACCATAAAAATACGCCGTTCCCATGGTGCTTCCTGTGTCTAGTCTGAAAAGAGACAAGCAATGAGACAGAAAGGGGAGGAAGCACTTAATTTCCCTTGATTTCCCTTGTTTCTTTACGTGTCCCCAACACTGTTACTTTTGGTGGCCGAAGTCGAAACATCCTCCATTTAAAAATTAAATTAAAAATCCATGTTCTTTCCTAGGGGAGTCACAGTCAAGCACAACTAGTTAATTATGTCTTAATTCCCTTATCTGTCGAGGCAGACAACTTTTTTGGTGTTACGAGTGTTAGCTAGCTTTCATGGTTGTGAAATAAAAAGAAATAGAAGCCACATTTGTGGTTTATGGATGCTAATTGCTGCTGCGTTTAGGTGTGCGGAAGGGGGCGGTTAAAAGGCTGGAGCGAGACGGGAGAGGATGACAAAACCCTCGCTTGGGCGCGTACTGAGGTTCCAGTGGTGCCGCTCGCACACGCACTTATCTGCTCGCAAAGGAAGTGCCGTTTTTTATCAGAATATTACATCTCCCAAGCCCAGATCGAGCCCTACCGCTGATGGGACTCAGGGGTTATCTCGCAACATCAGCAGCGCTGCACAAGTTCACTTGACGGGGGATTTCTGTAAGTGCTCAAACCAGGCGAGGAGCCGGGGCCGCTGAACCATGCAGGGCTCTCGGCTTTGGTGGCTCGGCATGAACTGAAAGTCACAGCGTTGTCAACAAAAAGAGCCTCTTGACTTGGTTTTAGCGGCAGGAATGCTGCTGAGCGCGTTCGGTGACATCAACACAAGGAATTGTCACCGCGGCCTGATTGACACCGGCTTGGGCTATCCTGCACAATGGGTAGCCCAAGGCTGATACAGAAACTCGGATATTCCAGTCGCCTTGAAATAACCAGGAAAGTGAGCTGGTTTAGTCTAATTAACCCATTATGCTCAGCAGAAAATAGAACTTGCTTTTGAGATATTGGTGTAAACTATCAGACAAACTCTGGAAGGGGAATGGATGCACAGCGTTAGTCAATTGATGACAGACTCCTTTCCACAACTTTTTAAACCATGTTTTTCTTCGCTTGTTCTACAATGTGCATCTCAGATTCACATAAAATAATTCCTTGAAACTGAAGGTGAGATACATACTTATTCCTTTGCCATCAAAGTCAAGGGTAGACGAGTTGTAGTGTGTTCCCTCTCCACCTCCCCCCTAGCAGGAAACAAGTGAAGATGAAGAAAACGGCCCTAGGAACTCAAATCACATGTTGTTGTAGAAAGTAATCCATTTTTAGAAATATGGGTTGGTGGAAAGGAAATCAGTTAATTAGGATGACTCACATTTTGCCCCCAAACTAGGCTGTTCACTTGGCACAAGATGTGTGAGTTGAAGGGGCAGGTTTGCTGCTGGAAAGGTATCGGAAAGCAGAAATAGATCCACAAGAGCCCAAACTTGGCTAAAACGCAGCAAATGTTTCCATGAGCATTGGAAATGCTGAAGTTTGTTTCCAGTGGGGTTGTGTCTTGTTGCCAGCTGACTTTTAATTGCATTCTGCAAAATTTGCATCATATGTGAGATGCTGTATTACTTCTGGTACCTCTGCCAGACAGGACTGAATCAGGTGTATGGCTCTGAATGGCCAAAACTCAAATATTTCATTATAAACCACTCAATTTAGAGACAATGTGCTTATAATCTAAAATTCAAGTCTCAGAATCTAGATTACTTACTACTGGAATTTTTTTCTAGTGAAATGAAATCAATACAATTAGTTTTGTCAGTATTATGGTATTCAGGGTTTTTGAGCAACATCTTAACCAAGCTCCTGTCATCTGTGATGAATATCAATGGAATTTTAATACCTATAAACTGGTTTCCCTGCTCTTCATGTTACTATATTTTCTCTTCATGTTATGATTTTCTGGAATGAAGCATAGGAGTATATCGCGTTGTAAGACAGATTTTGAGGAGATGAATTTTAAAAGGCCAAATGAAACTACACTTTTAACTTCTCAGGATAGAAGTTCATCAGAAAAAGCAGCTGACCAGAGACGATCATGCCTGAGCAGCCGTATTAGTAATAGGTCCCTTGGTATAACTAATGAAGGCGATTATCTGATTTTAACATGTGGCCTTTCTCAGTCTGACTGTTGGGTCCAGATGTTCTCTGATTAACTGTCTAATTGAAGTCTGATTTAACGGTTGTGATTGTATCTGGCTTTCTGGACTTCAGGAATTGTAATTTTAGAAAAGTTTTCTATGAGTGATGTTATCTTAACTGTAACAGAAGGGAAGAACTCATGCAGTTTTGTTTTTTTTTTTTTAAGAGAGAGAATTTAAAGATATTAAGATTTGAAAGGTTAATGTTAACAGGTGTCATAAATGAAACAAAACTCATCTGAACAGTCCTGGGGATGTGGATGGAGTTTCCTCTGATCCTCTGTGCTCTTGTGTAACATCGAGGGCACGGGCAGCTGAAGCAAAATGGCAAGGAATTGACACTTAAAATTAAAAAAAAATATCCCGCGATAGTTTTAAGATAGTTGTTCGGGTTTTTTTTAGCTCCCAGTCATATTGTCTCAGGTAACAACACTTTGCTCCCCCAAACCCTGTTTGTAATGTCAGTTAAATGCATTATTTTTCATTTCCGTCCCTAAACCATGGCCTGGTGTTGCTGAGCAGTTGTCCTGTTTAACTCCAGCCCTGGTAGCAGTTGTGTTTTGGATAACGTTTTTCCTTTATCGCTATTTCTGTCAGTATAACATATTTCGGAAACCTTTCACTATGGAAATCCTAAAAAACCCACTAGATTATTATTAGACAGAAACTGGTAATAGATGGGAAATATCAGGTATGAAATGATAGTTTTACACAGGAATATACATCTTTATAAGAAAAATGCTTGTATTTGAATAAGATGCTTTAAGAACCAGTTACATAATTCAAGTTTCATGGCTCACATGAGCTTGGAGATGGTGTGTGTTGTTTGGCGGTTGTTGTAATTAATTGTACAACTAGATAAATTATACTGTGTTTTAATGATAGACACTGGTATTAATGAAGTAGAAAATATACATCCGAGTGCTTGGAAAATGATGCCTTTTTTTTTTCCTTCCTATTCTCAGTGCTGCATTTCAATTTGATTTGTTTCTATTTTTGTTTCAAGTCACAATAAAAACAAGGAAACTCATTACTGTAGAGCACGCACTCCACAAAGGGGAATTGTGAAAGTTTCTCTCCTATTTTTAGAAGTGAAATTTCCACCAGGTGCAAACTGCACTGGTTCATTTAGGAATTACCACACAAGTATGTTTTCCATGGTATCTAAACAAAATAGATTATTTTTTTTTTTTTGGGTATGAGAATGGATACCGAACAACACTATTAAGAAAATTCTGGAAGGCACAAGGATGAGATAAAACCAAAGCAAATCTGCCCAAGTAATAATTTTTGGCAGCGGTGGCTGCTTCCTTCGTTGGCAAACAGGGATCTCACAAAAGCGTCGCTGCTGTTGGAAAAAAAGGAGATTATCACTGGGGTCAGGGGAAGAAACAAAGCCGTGTTGGGCCAAAAAATCCTTCGACTCCTTTCCCTTCCCCAGAACGGGTGTTGGCGGACATGGAGGAAAATTGCATCATCTCTGACTGTGTTGCCTCTTTTTTTTTTAAAATATTTTTCCCTCCATTTTATCGTTTTGATGAATGTACTGCAAACCCCTCTTTATTAAATAAGGAATACAGGTGTTTTTTAAAATTTCTGACACATCTTCCCCCGCAGTGTGTTAATTCTCAGGATTCTGACTTTAATTTGGAAACTCCGCTGACCGCGTCAGCCTGCTCTGTTTCAAGCCGGTTCAGGTAAAGGAATCTTGCGTTCTGGGAGCAGACAGACCCCAGTATGTGCGCACTAGGTTTTGGTTTCCTGCTGCTGTTCCTGGGGACAATTTGTGGAGCTAACGGTGATGAATCATCAGTTAATACCTGCCAAATCCAGGTAGTCACAACGCACACCTACAGACTCTTGTTCTTGGGCATCTGAATCCTATTAACAGCTGTCAAAACCTGGTAAACTATTTATATGCTCTCACAATTTGTTTAATTGGATAGTTAGGAAATGGCATACAAGAAAAGCCCTTATTTTTTCTCCTTTTTTTTTTTTTTTCCTTTAGTCTGGCTGAACATCTGTAGCATTAGGGGCTCATTATCTCTGAATTGGCATAGCAAATCAGCAGCATCATTAAAATGCCACATTAAGATGATTAAGTTTCTTTGTTATCCAGTTGACTTTTTGCATGTGCTGAGGATTTCACGATTATGACCCCGCTCCTTGTAAAACACTTGAGCAACATCACCCTTTTGTGCCGTTGTCTTTAATAGCTTCTGGGTTTTATTCCTTGTGCTTTTCATAACACTACTGGTAAACTTTGCTTAACAACAGCGCAAAACTTACGTTCTTTTCTCTATATTGGATGCAAAGGTCTTGTATTAAATATAGTAGTCAGGGGGGTTTTCCTTCTGAGGCTTCCTGCTAGAGAGAATCACTAAGGTAACACTCTAGCTTGTCCTAATTCTTTGCTGCTATTGACTTTTTAAATTCATGCATTTTATAGAACATACAGAAGCACCGTTCATGTGGTGACTCAGTCTGAAGTTGCTACCGCAGCTTTATTTTGGATTTTTTCCAGAACCCATTGTTTTTATAGTGTTTCAGGTGAAACAAAAATATTACTCTGGAGTATGTCTTTCATCTCATAATCATCTCCCCAGGAAATGAAACCATGTGCATCAGCCTTAACGCATCACACTGGTGCTTTGTTGTGTAAAACCTACAACATTTTTTTTCTGCAGTGTATATTACCTTCATGAACCACCTCAAGAAAAATAGTTACCTGGGTTGGACACCCTGAATGTGTTTTTCCTCTTACCTCTTTACTTTCCTAAGCATAGAAGAGATGATAGCACTTTTTTTTTTTCTCAAATGGGGGAACTTTGTCAGTATTGTTAGGGATAATTGTGTTTTTCATCAGCTGAATTTCCCTTTTCTTCTCGAAGTCGCAGCCGCCTTCCTCTTGCTTGAGGCGGATGAGCGTGGAAACTCCCTGATCTCATCAAAATACGTTGGTATGATTTTTAGGTGACAGATACAAACCTTTCTGCTGATCTCCCAGTATTCCTGTGTGTGCCAGTGCACAGAGCAAAAGCCAGGACTGAAAAAGGAATTTGGTTCCTTCAGATCTCTGCAACCACCTGGTTCGTTTTCAGGCCGACCTGGACTGAGTCATCTTTTCCTCAGCCTGCTTTGTACCACAGCTTTCTTCAGTATCGCTGTCAGGATGGCAGAATAGACTCTAAACAATAACAGGTGTGTTAGGGCGGAAAAATTCCAACCCTTCTAACACTTATTTGATTTAAAAAACTCTCTTCCCTCGTGGCTTCTGTTCTGTGGTGTTCTCAGTCATCAGAAGGTGAATTTTTTTTCCGTTGAGGTTCTTCAAACACCTACATGCAAACTGAAAAGTGCTCGAGCTTTGGTGGGATATCGCTGGCGGCTGGAGTTGGGGGGGATGTTTGTTGCGGGGGGGCAGCAGTGATGGAAAAACCTTGAGCAGAACTCAGGTGCATCCTTCTCCATCACTAAAAGAATACGAGCGCTGTGAGCAGTCTGTGTGCAATGTGGAAAATGGAGAGGTAATTATTTTCCACAGCGGAACCATAGGATGGCTTGCCCAGTTTGTGCCAGCTGGCACAGGGAACTCAAACTGGTTTTGGTGCTGTGTGGACACCGGCACGAGTCTCTAAAAGAGTGAAAAGCTGTGAGCCGTGTGGTGAGGAACAGAAAACGGCGGCGAAGTCTTCTCAGTTGGAGGTTACAGCTCGTCCTCCGCTGTTAAGCAATTGCATCTGATGCAGACGAAGGTGAGACGTTGAGTAGAAAGTGGGAATTGAAATAGTTTCTGAAAGTACCAGCAAGGTGCAGCTGTGGTGTGTGCTGCCTTTTACCGCTCTGCACAGGATGTAGCAAATTGTTTTGGAGCTGCCTCCTTTTGAGAGGGAAAAGAGATTCCGTTGAAAGCTGCTTTCAGCAACTGGCAATGATTTTTTCATTAGGGTGGTGGAAATGGATGCATAAACTGATTTTGAAGGAGTCTTGATAGCAGGATCACCCTCGCACCCTCAGACGTGAAGCTGGAGCAGAGAGGAAACCCTGTTTCAGTGGAGCTGGGAATCCCCGTGATGTGAAGCAGAACTGGTACTGATGGTACAGAGAAAAAGGGCCCATTTGTGGGTGAATCTCAGCCTACCTGTGAGCAAACACCCAAACCTGTGTGAGCTTCTTGGGACCTGATACCAAATACTGACAGATGTCTAGGATGGGGGAAAAAAAGCCATCCTGTGAATATCATCATCCAGGGGAGAGCACCAAGAGGAATCTCAGCTTTCCATTCCACCATTTCCATGGTGGATTCTTGCATAGGGTGAAGAAATTGTCACCTACCTGTTCCTTCCACCTCACTTCAACCCAAAGTAAAATAGACAGGCTGAGCCTAGTGCAAACATTTAGGATAGAGGAGCGATTTTTATCACTAAAATATAGTTGAAAATTTTGATTTTGTGCAAGTATTGGTTGCCAGCCCTTTATTTTTCAGTGCTGCTTTTATGTTGCCACCTCATTTGTGCTGTCAACTCGTTGTTTGTTCTTGGCATTTGATGTGGCTTATTACTCAGAACCAGAGCTAATACTTATTCAGTGGTCCATGTTCTGTACTTGGGAGGAAGGACAAGTGATTAAGTGCCAGATTTAACTGTCTAACCCTTGGTTTGAGAGAGGAGCAGGTGGCCATGAGAACAAGACTTTCAAACAGGAAACCATACATTTTATCTCCTGGTGCTTTTCTTCACTTGGTAGTTTGAGGCAGAACTCCAGTCAGCTCTTGTCCAGATGGAAAAGTCAGCTTTAGGCGGAAAAAACCTGTCCTGTCCATCAGAAAGGAGTGCTGGTAATGCTGGAGTTAATAGTGGAAAGGAAATGCAGCAGCAGAAGTTGGGAATCATCAGCTGTTTATATAGTGTGACCAATTTGCTTATATTTTTATATGGGAGTATTATTGTTAGTAAATTCTTAGCTGTTTGTTACATTCTCCTCTTGTGAAGTTTAAGGGAAGGTCTTTGGTTTTCTCTGGATGTGGCTACAGGTCCAGGAACACATTGAAAGGCCATGGCTGCTGATCTTCATGAGTCTTTGTGTTCTTTGCCACATAGTCACAATATGACTTCAGACAAAACTTTTAACCTTTCTGGGATATATTTATTTATCAGGAAATCCTTACCATGCCTCTGCTGGCTTTACTTGTGTAGTAACTTTATGATACAGGTATCAAGATTAGCAGATGCTCCTCACACATGTGAGATCTTTGGATAAAAATTGCAATTTGCAAGTGAAAATCAGGATGATTCATTAGGCTTAACTGATGAGAATCTGTACCATGGGAACACTGGAAGACTTATACTGGATCAGACATATTTTTTAGGCACGTTTCAAGCACCTGAGGTTCCACGGGAAGAGATAAGTATCCTTTTAAGTTTGTGTCTTTCTCTATTTCCAATTCACAAGGAGCAGCCCGAGACACTAATTTCTAGAGGCTAATTGTGAGTTGTGGGAATAGGTGTTTTCTTTTGAATCCTGAGTAGTACCCTGTAATTGCAGGAGAAGTTTGTTCTGTATTATACTTTTATAATCTGTAGAAGGAAATTGTACATCAAAGGTAATTAACAGGCAGGCCAATACTTTTAAAGGCACCATGTCATTACGTGTGCATGATCCGTGAAGATTAATGTCTCCATTGCATTTCTTCATCTTTGGGTGTTTAAATAAAACTTTTAGGAAGACTGATAATATAATTTAATGTAATTTTTGGTGAGTTTTTTTCCTAAGAGACTTCATTGTGCCTAAGCTGAGCGTTTTTTCCCTTTTGTGCTTTGTTTTACCTGCAGATGATGTGGTTAAAGTGAAAGGTGAATACAGTGAAAGAGAGGAGAGTGCTTTAAATTCAGAGCCTATGGAAAACCCAGAAGAATCTGAAATGCCTTACACCTATCCCAGAGAATATACTGAATACGAAAGCATTAAACTGGAAAGACATTCTGGTTCATATGACAACATCAGGCCAGCTAGTGGAAAAATGAATTGTGATATCTGTGGATTAGCCTGCATTAGCCTCAATGTCTTGATGGTTCATAAGCGTAGCCACACTGGTAAATATCCCTGTATTATTATTGTAAGAGCTGAATACTGAAAGAATAATAATTTGTTATCTAGACTACTTATTTTTTAAAAAGATACCAAAATCAGGATTTCCTTGTTCTGTCCTTGATGCCACATGTGATCTCTGGCAAGTTACTCGCTTTTCTGTGCCTCACTTCATCCACCTTCTTATCAGGATTAAATGTTAGTAAAACCATGTTTGTGAGGCATTTTAAGAATTTTGGATGAAAGGCACTATGTCATTTAAGTATTTCAGCCGTTGGTTTTGTGCTGCCCTTTCCAGTCCATGTATGTGTTCCTCTTTGTGCTATACTTTGGAAACAAACCAATAAGCATCTTGCACTTCCACCTGCAGTAAGATAAGATTATTTTTCTTTTTCTAAAAATTGCTAGCTTGTTGGAATCAGCCTCCTCCAGAATACTTATTTCCATGGAAAAACTGCACAGTGTTTTCCATCGTCATACGTGTGTTACAAGAAGCTGTGACACCAGAGCTGCATTTAACTCCCACTGAAGTCAATGGAAGGGCTGTGTGTGTGTTTCTATAGAAATAAATTGATCCAGTATCTCATTCTTTCCTCTTCCAAAAAGGAAAAAGGGTATGAGGATATCGTGATACCCACGTAACCATTAAATGTCCTTTTTTGTATGTCATTTTAAGGTGAACGGCCATTCCAGTGTAATCAGTGCGGAGCTTCCTTTACTCAGAAGGGTAACCTCCTCCGCCACATTAAACTACACACAGGGGAAAAACCTTTTAAATGTCATCTTTGCAGTTATGCCTGCCAAAGGAGGGATGCGCTAACAGGTCACTTAAGGACACATTCTGGTAAGTGACTTCAAAGACACTTCATGTGTTTCAGATGTGTGTCACTAGGACACTCGGTGTGGAAAAATATGAAAGAGTCAGCAAAGTTTGCTCAGCTGGTCTAGTTTTGAAAGAGTCGACGAATAGCAGTGCTCAGTCCCTCTGCCTGCTGTGCTGCTGGAACCATCTCCACTTCGAATCCAGAAAGAGGGGATGGGGAAAGCCGCTATCGCAGCCTCGATACCTGCTTGCACAAAATAACTCCTTGCTCTTCTCCAATGAGTGGAACCAGCGATGCCAGCAGGCTCTGAACTTGAGGAGCAGCGCGAAGAAATGCTTTGCTGGGACTTGGTTCCTCTCGTGTGCTGTTAGGATGGCTCCAGGAGCATAATCCACCTCACACTTGTGTAGTGCCTTTCATCTGAACGTCTTAACATGCTCAACTAATGCCAGTGGTTTTTTGTTCCGTCCATTTTTACGGATGAGAGAAATGGAGGCACAGAGCTGAGGTGACTTGAATAACAAGCCAGGTTTAAATTGATTAATCAGTTCTCCCAGTTCTACAAGAGCCCAGTTGTGCTTACTCTGCGTGTATATCCCGTGTTATACAGGGGCCTAGAAAGAAAACATTTATTCTAAATGACAGATGTTATCTCTGCACTTCACTTACAGAAAAAAAAAATCAACCTCACGAAGAATCAAAGTTTAAAAATGAGATTATCTGACATGGATAAATGAGGTTCTGATTTAATCAAGACGCAGCACAGTGGTGGTGACTGTTCCCCACTAGCACAATGCTGAAAACATCACCGTGCTTCAAACATATCGTGTGGTTGTGACTGAAGTTTTTAAAGCTGACTTATAAACAGTATGAAGAAAATCTCTTCAAGTGAATCACACAAATAAGTGAGCAATTGCATTAGCAGTAGGGAGTACGGTGTTTTTGCACGGTATAAACTGCAAGGCTAGTTATATTGGTGCTGTACAGGGATGATATTTTGCTTGGGTTTGTTAGAGGATGTCTGTTCACAAACCAGTAACGAGATAATTTAGGAAGCGCCTCAAGTCCTTGTATATGAGGCGCTGGGAAGGGCTGTGTGAATGCTTGAGTTTCAAACAGGTTGGCTTCAGCTTAAATGGATTAAGAACATAATTCGCTTTCCAACAAGGGGCTTTGGAAATGAAAGGAACCTCACATATGGTTTTGGTTTGGTTTAACTTCATCAGTTTCATGAAATCCTTGAAAAATTCTGCACAGACAGGCCCTAGGTGAGGCAGTCGGGCAGTTGCGGTCCCGGTTTAGCAGTGGTACAGTTGCTCTTCCCTGGGGAAGTTACGCCAAGAAAAGTTGTCAGCTAGAGCCAGGCTTAGGAGCTCCTGGGAACCGTGTCTAGCCTAAGTCCTTGTCTTTTCTGCTGCTGAGCTTAGGCGATGAAGAGGAACTTTGTGTCCAGTGGGTCTCACCCTTCTGTAACCCCAATTTTGTCATGATTACAGTGCTCATAACAGAAATGTAAAGCATTCCCCACGAGCTGAGTATGTGCCATGGGTAACTATACACTTGTATGTCACGGAGACAGCTTTTTAGTAGTCTCTTGTGGTTATTTTATACTGCGTTCTTATTTTTCTAGTGGAGAAGCCGTACAAATGTGAGTTTTGCGGGAGGAGCTACAAGCAGAGGAGCTCGTTGGAGGAGCACAAGGAGCGCTGCCGCACTTACTTGCAGAACACCGGTGTGTGCGAGGCTGGTGAGTTTATCACATTGCAGTGAGTTTGGTTTTTTATTACATAACAGTGCTTAGAAAAGGGCATCTGGTAAGCTGTTAATTCAAGCCCGAGAACAGTTTTTACTACAAGTATTTTCAGTAACCTAGGGGTCTGGTTTAATGCATCCCTCAGGCAACTGGCTAAAAGATGCTTTTATTTTAATCACTTCTTTATTTCACAGTTACTTTTAATAAAACACCTAAAATACCTTGTGAGCAGCGTTTCTGTAGGTGACACAGTAAGTTGAATTATTCCTACGTTAATGCTATTATGTAGCTTATTTTATTGGATGAGTTGATGCCCATGTTTGTTGACACAGTTGTTCACGTGTCTCGGTCCCTTTGTTTCCTTTTCTTTAGAATAAGAACTGTTGGTCAGAAAAGCATCAGGATGATAAGAGCCATTCTAGTTGCTTTTTAGTACAAAGTTTGCATCTTCCAAGTGTGGCAGTGTGGAAATATCTCTGAAAGAAGTTTTTATGAAGCAATATTGCTAGCGTTGCTCAGTCCCTGATAACAATCTCTGCTCACGTTGTTCTCATTGCACAATAACCCACCTCTCTGTTCCACTCTCCATTATTTACTGACCACACAGAGATGCTACAGGAAGCAATGCCTCTAATTCGAGCTCCGCTTTGAACTTCAGGGTTTTGTTAACGATGCCCGCATGTTCTAAAAATTATACTCGCATTTACAGCACGGCGGAAACCACACCATGGAAACAATTCAGGTTAAATGATGGTGTGTTCGTGCTCTGGGCTGGAAGAGCAGTATCTGCTCTGTGTACATGTACAGAATGACATGGTGACCAGGGCACAGGACTGCCACACACACCACAACGCCAGGAAAGACCAGAATCAATCGATAAGTAGATAGTAACCCAAATTTAAAAGCGGTGAGGACCTGGGGGCAAAACCCCGTCCTACTGCTGTAGAAAATACCGTAGTTAGGAGGTTGACTTGCTGTGGAATTCCAGAGGCACATGCGAGAGCACTTGTAGTTCTGAGCAAGAGGGAAAAGGTGGTTTAATTGGTCTGCAGAGTTCCTTTCAGTATCCTTTGAGTTTTTGACGTTTTTAAGTTGTGGGAGAGAACCAGTGTAACCACCTGTTGCAGCTGATACTGTTTCCCCAAGGCTGTGTATGAAGACATTGTCAAAGACCTTTTGCGGCCCATAAATAGAGATTTTTTTTTTCT
This sequence comes from Pampusana beccarii, assembly GCA_013399365.1. Taxonomy (NCBI): domain Eukaryota; kingdom Metazoa; phylum Chordata; class Aves; order Columbiformes; family Columbidae; genus Pampusana; species Pampusana beccarii. The sequence goes on along the minus strand of VWYH01001669.1, from coordinate 519,668 downwards.
TTAGGCAAAAAAATGGCCGTTAGCAAGAAGTAGAAAATCCTAATGTGAAAAAGACGACCCTCAGCATTAAAATAAAATGGCAGACAGGCATCAAACTGGAAGATTGATACTTACAGATGTTCCAGAAGATATTATGTGGGTCAATAGTTACTGTCTCTTCAGCAAACTTGTCTGAGTAAAGACCATTGTTACCTCGGCAGGAAGCTGCTTGTCTGCCCTTTTGCCACTAATTTAATAAAGTTCACATAAATAACATTGACAAGACAAATAGTCGCTCATCTGCTCCACGGAGCTCCCAGTGTGCTTCTAGGGCTGGCTAAGAGGGTTTGCAAAAACTTAACTACTTGAATTCCGCCACACGATAGAGAAAAAGATTCTGAAAATGTGAAATTAAAGCTTTAATAGTGCATGAGTGCAACTCATGAAGTTAAAGATTGAGAAAGAGAGGAACTCAAAGAACAAAATAAGAAAAATTAAGGAATAGTAGGGAGCAGGAAGCTGCTTTTATGACATGGATGAATTGTGTTTGTTTTTTTTTACGATGTAAATTGTTGAATATACAGCGCTGTATATATTATTACTTATTCAGGGTAGTTGTGGGTTGTTGACGTTTTTAAAATTTAAATTACTATTATTAATGACTTGTGCAATGCTCCTGTCAAGATCACAAGCTTTCTGGGTTGGGGATAGTTAAAACCTTGAACTGCAGTTATCTGAAGATAATATAAACAGCTCAGAAAGCACATTCCGCTTTTTGGACCGTGAGAGTTAAACAGAAGTTCTGAAATTAAAACCCCCATAACATTATTCTCAATAATTAACTAGAGCGTCTGGCCAAAACCCAAAGAGGTGATTAAGTTCTGCCTACCTGACTTTCCCTTGTAGTTTCAACTTAATCTGATGTTTTGTCTCACTTTATGTAAACTGTTACGTAGCGTCTTGGTATTTAATGCTGGAAGCAGGTGCATTTTAGCAGTTAATGAACGTAAATCTCTAAACATGAGAGCGATTTGGAATAAAAATCAGGTCAGGAAAGCAGTATGTTATTACCTTTAAGGCATTTATTCATGTCCTCTGCGGGGCTGATGCTCCTGTGTATCATGGAGTTCCAGCCTGATGAGCCAGGACTAAGGGAGCGCTGAGCTGGGCCCTGTTATCCCATCCATCCCAAGGCGTATTCGTAGCCAGTATTTGTGGCGTCGAGTCCTTATGAAGTGCTTTAAGTTTTCAAAACGCTGAACAAACATTAACACACGGTTCTGGCTGAGGTTTGGTGAGTCATGGTTTGTGCTGACTGAAACTCATATGGTATCAATAACAGCAATAATAACCAAGTAAGGAGTGACTGACTTTGAAATTGTAGGGAAATGCTGCAGACTAAGCTCTGGAAGGATGATACTGTGTTTTTATCACTTGTTGTACTTGGCAAACTGCAATTTAAGTCCAATACTGAGTACAACTGCATTTAGCAGGACTGAAGAGATATAGAAGTGCTTGTATCCCTTTCCTCTGGCATCACTTCTTTCTTGTGTAGATGATGCTTCATATATTTAGGTAAGCTAGCGCAACAGTACAATAACATAGTGGCCAGGATTCTTTCACAGTGAGATCTGACCTTTTGCATCGCCTTGAGAAAGTAAATTACCCTTCCCTGCCTTTGTTTTCTTCTACTTAGGTACCAACTCTCAAAGCAACGAGCAGCATCTTAAAACACATCTGCTTTTCACCACAGTGGTCCCTAGTGCTGAAACACTTTTTAATATAAAAGTACCACTACCGATATTTGTTCTTTAGGCGAGAACAAGCTTTTTTTTTGGGGGGGGAAGCCGCAGCGGTTACATTCGGTATTAGTGTGGCAGTAGCGATATGAGGTGGCGGTTCTTCGGCTTGGCTGATCCAGCTCAGAGCCTCGGCAGTAATTTCCGTGAAGTGATGGGCGCTGGTTAGTGCGGCTAAAGGAGAACTCTGGAAAACGGTTCAGAGCCTTAACACAGCGGCCTGGTCTCAAGGGTGTGATCGTAGGGCACACGGACTTTGCCTGAAATTAGAAATTGTGGAGGTTATAACGAGGTTTGAGACACTTAATGCTTACAAGTGTGCCAGAGAGAAACCATTCGGAATTAGTTTTAGCTGCAGCATTTAGGAAAAAAAAAGTTATACAATCTGAAGAGAAACCAGAGTATAATGCCTGAAAGAGTCAGAAATGAATGTTGAAATATTACGTTAGTTTTATTTTAATGGAACATTGACATATTTTATACAAGTTTCTTAGTGATTGGTTAAGACAACGTGTAGGTATGACTGATATCTAAAAAGTGTAGCAAGAGCACTGAGTGTCTTGGATTGAAGTTTTGAAGCTGTGTCGGTCTGCAGGTGTCACACAGGCTTACTCAGAATAAAAAAGAAAGACTAGCAGAGGTGGTATCTCCAGCTACCTTTTGTAACCAGCCCTTCCAGCCGGTTTATTTTGCACTTCCTCTTGCTCACGAAGAGCCAGGGTTTGTAGTTTGTATGGTTTGTAGTTTGTATGGTTTGCTCCCCTTGCACGAGCTCAGGACTGCACGCCGAGCGGCTGTTCCTGCGCCCGGTTCCACTGACCGCAGCTGCTGCCCAAGATGCAAAGAGCAAGAACGACAGAAAAAGCAAAACAAGTTTACATCAGATCTCCAAACTGTTTCCTCCCTGTTAGTGTGGCAAACTCCGGAGATTAAACCATTCATCTCTTCCTTTTTCTTTTTTTTAACAATTTTTTTTTCCTTTTCACCTACGTGTTGTATTTTTCTTTTTCTTCACATTTTCCAAACTAGCGAGCGTGGAGGCAAGGCACATCAAGGCAGAGATGGGGAGTGAAAGAGCCCTTGTGCTGGACAGGCTAGCGAGCAACGTGGCAAAGCGAAAAAGCTCAATGCCTCAGAAATTTATTGGTAAGAACAAAAAACCTTTTCATGCTCAACAGTTAAATATGTGCAAGTTGGTAACCTGTAGTACAATGCTTCTGCTTATTTTAAACACTCAAGTTTATAATCTGATTTAATACAAAAGAATATAAGTAGAGTAACTTTGATTATTCTGATGTGCTTTTAGTGATTTGATGTAGGGATTTGATTAAAATAAAAAGAATATATTCTGTTAGATACTTAAACTGGATGGAAGCTACTAATGTGCTTTGTGGCAATTTATCAATATGTTTTATGAGCTTGCAGGTGGTGGTTTCTGTACCTGTGCGTTTGAAATGTTCTCTGCCAGGTTCTTTACAGGAAAAGACCAGAAGCCTTAGTGGTGTTAAGTTCTCTTTCTGGTCAGCAGGAGCCAAAGCTACTTGCAGGTTGCATGTGTGGAATAAGGGCCTAAAGACAGAAAAGTATTGGTTTGGGTTAGTCATCCTGCTGAATCTGGCTATGGTTTTGAAAAATCAGATCCTTTCTTGTGGTAGTTTAAGCAACAAGGTGTTTCCATAGCATTTTCTTTGCATTTAATTTTGTATGATCAGAGTTTTGCATGCTCTGGGGATCTTAAATACTAGTTTGGCAGGTTCGCCTGATCCTCCTGGCTAGTCTGCGTTCATTAACCTGCCTTTTAAGAAAATAAAATGCAACTGTTGTGTCCTGAGTAAAGACCTGACTTAGCAGTTTTATATTAGTACTAATAATGCTTTATTTGTTATATTCTATAGGGTTATATCAGGTACTGAGTGCTTATTTTTCTTAAAATATGTTTTACTGGGGGGAGCAGCGAGGGGCCGGGGGTGCAAGCAGCTTAATTTTGGAGGGTAACGTAGCTCTTACCGGGTTTGGTGGGTACCGCTGGAATTTCATCTGTGAAAACTGACAACTTTGATTTAGACATCTTAAAACGGCTTTAAAAAGGTCACTTTTTGTACAGGAGTGAAGTCACCAGCACACTCCACCCCAGCACCTTTGGGTGCTTAATATTGAAACTGTTGACTCTGTGATTCAGACCTTACATGTCGCACTGTGATTCAAACAGTAATACTAATGCAAACGTGTTTGAAAATCTTTAGCTTCTTTTTTTTTTTTTTAGCCCTTCACCCTATCTTGTTTTACAATTGCTACCAATTCAATTTTTCTCTATTTTATTAAGCGCATCTGCAGCAGGATGCAACCACTCAGCATACGCTTCAAGTTAAGTACGAGTGTTTTTCTGATTATTTTCTTTTTAATGAACGTACTTGTTACCATACGGGACAGACCCAGTTTTGATTTGTGACTGTGCTCAGTACCCTGGTCTGCAGATGGCACAAGCTGATCCTGCACCACCCAGGAGTTTTTGCGGAGAAGCTGGAGGACTCGGGGCAGTTCACCTAAAGCAATGAAAGAACTGATCTGTGAAACTTATTGTTTTTCTAGGACCCCTGCGATTGTCATGTTCTTGTTGGGTAACCTCTGAAAAAGTTACTCGCTTGGTCCCTTTTATCCCTGGGAAGCATGTTTGCAAGAGCAGCCTGTCCAACCTCGGCTTGACTTGGGTGACTTTCTGACCTGTACGTGTAGGAGGGCAAATGTGCCGGGACAGCTTTGTCATTTCTTGGGAAACGGCATTCTTGGAGCGGGTGCTGATTTCTCATTTTGTCAGGAAGAAGGGATAGAGATGTGTACTAACAAGGCATCTTTGTTGGGCTCATTTCTGTGAATGAGGTCTATTGATCAGACAAAAAAACCCCTTTTATTATTATTTGAGGGTTCTACAGAGATTCATACGAGTGCCAAGAGCCTTGCCCACTGTATTTTTTCACATTTTCATTTTCAGTAGCTACCTCATGTGCACAAGTCTCCACTAAGGACACAGATCAGCAGAGCGTATACTTGACTCTTAACCTCTACACTGGGCCTTCTTTCAAAGGCTTCTCCTGCAAAGACTTTTGTCCTCAGCTTTTCCTTTAGTTACGAGGGAAGAAGGATTTGAATGGAAGTTGCTGAATTTTGTGTTTCCTGTTTTGCTGGGGATTTCTGTTTTGCACGTTGTATAGACCAATTCTACAAATCTTGGCTTTCTGTACTTCCTGGTTTGATTAATGAACAGATATTTTAAAAAGAATAACAAATAAAAATAGCCCAGGAGAAGAGATCCCTGTGCTGGTGGTTCTTCCCTGCTGCGTAAAACACTCAGGGGCTGCATCATGCGAGTCTGGTTGACACCAGCTGAGAATCTTGACCCACAAACTATTTTTTCCTTTTTAAAAACAAGTTCTCCCTGAAGTGAGGAGTAGAAATATATTCCTCGTAGTGGTCAAAGTGCTAACAAACACCATTATCCCCCAGCGTGCAAAGTCTTAACGAGAAATTGCCGGCTTTGGTTAGCGCGGCGGTGGGAAGCAGGTTTGCTCCCCATTTCCAGTGTCCACACCTCCCCAGGCTGCAAAAATCTGCGGATGTTTGAGAGCAAGCGAAGCATTGCTGAGCAGCACATGAGGATGTGTCATACGCTATGGCTCATGTGTGAATTTTGAAGGGGGAAGCTTTTGCATCGCACCGAGACAAACAAATAAAAAAGGTGCTCCGCTAACCGGTGGCTGCTCTGTAAATGAACCCTCAAGAACTTGTAAGTTTAATTTTTAATGTGGTGTTTTTCAATAATGTTGTGGCACTTCCCCTGGTGCAGATAGCAGCTTAACTCAGAATATTTATCTATTACATTGTCCTGCTGGCTACGAAGATAAAACATCAGCTGCTTTCAGCACAGTCCATCTTATTCATCCCATGTCCCCATATACTCCTTTCCCTTTTTCTAAATCATCAATACCAACTTTCTCCTGCCCGACTGCTGTTGTTTTTGAGTGAAGTGCTGATCTGGCTTGTTGTCTCTTCCCATGGAAAGTTTTGCTGTATTTGACTGAAGAGAAAAAAAAATATGAATTTCAAGAGTGGCCTCTTGTCTGCTTGATTGTGATGTGGTGCTGTAGCTTGACATTCTGGATATACGATTAGCACTTTCATGCAGATTCAGCCTACCCAAATATTGGTATTTTACTGAGGTATTGCCTTGGGCTGTCTGCTAAGACAGCGAGGAGGGAGAGAGAGAGAGGAGCTGTTCTTTATGTGGTGCCTTTTCCTCCCAAATTATCTGAGACATGTCGCAGGCTGCTTTACAGCCTCGTTTCTTGCCTTCTCATATAAGGAGTCCACATCTGATGTGCAGTGGCCTTTTAAAAACGTACAACAACACGACACGTTAGTGTACGTCGGAAGAGTGTTCGGGTATTTGCATTTCATTTGATATAACTGGTAATTTAAGGGAGGCAGAATGAGCTCTTGCGGGGATTTTAAAAAGCCACTGGGATGGTGGAATAAGAAAGTTCTGCAAGAGCCTCCATGATCATACATTGTGGTTTTTGTGCCTTATGACAGTGACTCCTAACCCGAAGTTTATGGGGAGTCCTGTATATTTTTACTTTTGTTGCACTTTTTTTTTTTAAATTTCAAATTTGTTCACATCTTTCACTTGCCTGGAGCTGGTTTTGTGAGTCATACGAATGTGCTATATTTTTTTTTTCCTTCCGTGTGAAGTTGGATCACAAGTTTTGTTGAGGGTTGGAAGCAGTTACACTCTTGTGGTTCACTAACCTTTTTGTGTGTTTTATAAGAGAAACGTGAGCTCCTGGTTTTCTGCCTCTGCAGTGAAACCTAATGAGTTTCATATACATTGAGTCATGGTGTTGACAGGTGACTGATAAACATCTGCACTACTTCAGTTATGGTAACTAAAAGATCAGTGGATCTGATGTTTGCAAGTCGCTTGCACATAAAACATTTGGTCTTGTCCTTTTTTTTTTTTTTGAAAAAAAAGCTTTAGTGTCCAAGGGTGTATAAAAGAAGAGTCTACCAGGTGGGTAAAAGTAACGAAAAGTGCATCAGATTTCAGCCGTCACTTGTCTTCATTTCTTCTGTTAGAGATTCATTTCTTCTGTACGCTTCTCAGGGACAAGTCAAGAATGAACAGTTGCAATCTTGGTATTGTAAATGGAGTATTTAGGTTCATTATCAATTAGCTGGTTTACAAGTATTTTCATTAATGAGTGTTTACCTTTTTCTAGAAAAAAAAAATGAGAGAAGTTAATCTATGGAAGCTACAATAATATCCTTCTCCTTAAATCCCATAATAATTAAAAAAAAATAATTATGATTTGTTCGGTAAGTATCCTCACCACCTCCTCTATTAGGTTGGGTTTTTTGCTTCCAAGTCTGAGCTTTGAAAAATAAGAAAACCCAAAAAAACCCCAGAGACTTGTGCAGATGAACAGCCTCTTTCAGCAGAGAACATTTAATGCCTCTTTACTTTCCAGACACTACTGCCATTTAAAAAATGCACCATGGACTTGACTTGGGCAGGTAAAGAAGCATTTAACTTAACACCTCTCCTCTCTTGCAGGTGAGAAACGACACAGTTTTGATGTTAATTATAACTCAAGCTTCGTGTACGAAAAGGAAAGCGACATAATGCAAGGACGCATGATGGACCAGGCCATAAACAACGCCATCACCTACCTGGGGGCCGAAGCCTTGCGCCCGCTCATGCAGACGCCGCCGGCTCCCACCTCCGAAATGGTCCCCGTCATCAGCAGCCTGTACCCCATCGCCCTGACCCGCACCGATGTGCCCAACGGCACCTCGCAGGAGGTGGAAAAGAGCCACGGCCACCTCCGGGACAAAAGCTTGTCCTCCGACAGGGGTCTTTCCCCAAACAACAGCGGCCAAGACTCCACAGACACTGACAGCAACCACGAGGAGCGGCCGAATCCCACCTTCCATCAAAGCCAGGTCATCCCCACTCCATCCCGCAACGGCCTCCAGTCCTTGAAGGATTTCCCAAGGCCATACGACATCATCAAGCCTCCCGCCATCTGCCCGCGCGATGCCTTCAAGGTCATCAACAAGGAAGGGGAAGCCATCGGCGTCTACCGCTGCGACCACTGCCGCGTCCTCTTTTTGGATTATGTGATGTTCACCATCCACATGGGCTGCCACGGCTTCCGCGACCCCTTCGAGTGCAACGTCTGCGGGTACCGGAGCCACGACCGATACGAGTTTTCCTCGCACATAGCACGAGGCGAGCACAGGGTTGTGCTCAAATGAAAGGACTGGCTTTCCAAGGTCAAAGGCTTTGGTTTAGGGCAGAGAGAAGGCTTGTTTGGTTGTTTTTTTTAATTAGTATAGAGAAATTTCTGGAGTATTTTTCTATGCCAGTTTTTAAATGAGTGTCACAGGGAGGTGATACCTCTATTTTTCTAAATTTTTTTTTTTTTTTTTTAGAAATATTTCAGTGTTCTGTAGCATCTGTGCCTAGCTGCCTTGGTGAGTGATACTGTACAAAATACCAGGAGCAGAGGCCCATTTTTATGTGAACTTTATTTTTGTGAAAATCAAGAGCCATTTAAGATTTTTTTTTTTTCATTATTTTTTAAAAGTGCATTTGTTTTTATAACGTATGCTTTAACTCAGTGCAAAAGGTTTTGATGCCCTGCTGCCTGTTTCTCTGCTTTTTGGCCAAATGTATAGTCAGACGGATACAGGAGGAGCTTTTTCTGGCTGTTTCAGTCCCGATGATCTTCACATGGCTCATCGCCAACACAAGGAAAATGTGTGTCTGGGAGGGATTATTAATTCCTCTTTAAAGGTTTTCCCCTAAGTCTCAAAGAGCATGTGGCCCCATCACACTTTCATTTTTCTTACCCCTCTGTTCACTTTCTTTAAAGTCACTCCCACATGCGTCTTACTCAGTAACAGCAAAATAAGAAATGAGACCTATTTTGGGGCTGGGTTTTTTTTAAACAGTACATGCATTTTTGGGATACCCAGTGAGGTCATTGCTTGGCTCATCCATGCAGTCTGGGGGAAATTCTGATTTTTTTCATTGATGGAAAGTCTTGCTTTTCTGATGGATGCCAAGAACAAGGATGAAACTGTCCTGTGCTCCAGCGGTAGAACTCTCGGCTGTGCCGTTTGGCCAGCTCTGGCACACAACATCCCCGCACCGGAGTCACCGTGTCCCAGCGGCAGCCGCCACCGTGAGAACCCGCGTACACGAATGTGTGGGAGCTTGACAGCTCAATCACGCCGTCTGGTTTTACGTGGGGATATCCCTCGGAGTGAAATGTGCTGTTTTGCAAAATGAGTATTTACCATTACTTTGAAGCTGGTTTTTAAAATAGTTCTTTTAATCTAATCATTGCTCCGCAGCTGTATTATTAGTCACTGTGCTAAAGATACGAATTTGATAACAGTTTTGCTGAGTGGCTGTTTATTTTTTGCAAAGTATTTTTGTATGATGTAGAGTTAGGTGTGTTCTGATGGGCTTTTGTATCCATTGTATGCTTTGATACCTACATTGCATTTGTACTTTTTCAACGTTGCTGTGCCAGTATCCGTGGTGACCCAGCTTTTTCCACAATGGACGGCTGGAGCGCCGAGGGTCAAGAAATACTGAATTTCGTTCCTTCCTATGACCTGGGCTCACTCTTTTTTGGCTGAAATACTTTCTCCCTCCTTAAATTTTAAGGTACAAAAAAGAAAATTATATTCATTTTTCTCAATTAAGGGTACATCTGAAGAGTGCTGGAGTAGCTGCAGTACTGTAGAAGTGCTAGATGCTGCTTATCGGTGGGGTAAGGAGAACTTTCTTGCTACCTTGTGTGATGTTAATAAAATAGGTTTAGGGTCTTTTCCAATAATTGGTTTCCCATCATGAGGCATGTAACGTGAGCGGGCGGATGTTGGTTCTTCCCCAATGAACACCCATTGTCATGGTGTGACAAACCCAACTGCCTTCGGGCAGCAGCCTGGGCTTGGAAAGGCTTCCACTGATTATTTTAGCCAATTCCTTGCTTTAATTGGCATAAATCACACAATAACTCCATCTGTCCCGCTGCATTTTCGTGGGAGAGAAGCACCTGAGTTCCACGCACACGGTGCCTGATGAAAACACTCCTCGCCCTTCACCAGAAGTGAATATAGTTGCACGGAGTAAAACGTAACTTGTCGTTTGCACAGGAAGCTCCTCAGATTGCCGAATGTGTGTCATGCCGCGCCGACGGTTTCTGTCTCGGGTACCAAATCCTTGAAAACACTCTGCAGATTACTGTCCCGCTCTTCGCTTACCGCCAGGCAGGGCTTCAGCAACCTCCCCTTGCTTCCCAGATAAGGTGAGCAATCGACCACTGCACCTCTGAGCAGGTTTTTGAGAGGAAGGAGGGAGGTTTTTCGCAGTATTTGGCTGAAACGGCTCCGTTTTCCCACCTGCTGCTTGGGTAGAGTCATGATTTCCAGATAGGCTGAACCTTAGGAGTTCCCTGTGCTGTCTGGAGTCGATGAGCGGTAACCTCGTTATAGCTCTGCTGCTGAACAATCATGTGTTGTGAAATTTCAACCCAGTCATTTATTAAAAAAGAAAACTATATATATACATATTTAATGAGTACCGTTTATCCACTGTGTGATGCTTGCTGAGCGTGTTCCTGCACATCCCTGAACCGGAGCCTTGGCTGTGTCCTTGGACGCACCAGCCCTGTGGGGTGACAGGATCAGTCCCCTGAATGGCCTCCCCTCGTTTTGGGGACCCTGTACCCTCCCGAGCCCCACATGGGGGGCAGGAATCCCCTTGGGCTGTGCCCGTGGGTCCAAGGCAGGTCACTGAGCTCAGAGGAGCTTTGCAAATCGCCTCATTGGGAAAATGGACATGTGTGGGGAGAAACAACTGGTATTTGTTGTGAGCTTGATTTCTTCTGCTCCTGGTTTGGTTATTTTGGTACGAAACAAGTGGCTGCTTGGACGGTTCTCTTTGAACGCGCTCCAGCCAGCTGTTTCGTCTGTCTCGCTTGGTTTCTTTATTTACTGCTGAATTACACCTAAACAGCGGGCAGTGCTGGGGAGGCTCAGGAAGCTGCCTTTTAGCATTAGGAGACGAGCCTCTTGTGCTTAGAAGTTTATTGAATTTCTCAATTTCAGTAAACTCCCATGTCTGTAACAGTGGAAGAGACCCCGGGGGGCTGCTCCCATCTGTCACCTCTGGGCTGTAGCTGTGGTGCTTCAGCCGATGGCGACAGCCATCAGAACAGCAACCGGTTAGTGGGATTTAACGATCACTTAGTCTGCTCATCTAACTGCCAAAAAATGGCATTGGTCTCTGGTTCTGGTTAACAGATAAATGGCACAGCCCAAGGGAATGTGCCCTTTTCTGAGCTGGGGCTGCCACTGCCTTTCCTTGCTCAGGACAAGCGTTCGAGGGAGGGGAACAGCCCGAATTTGCCCCGGTAATCATTCCCGTGGTGTCCTCGCGCCTCACTCCTGTGATGTGATGTGTCTTGAAGCGCCGTCCTCCTCCCCCGGTGTCACCGAGCGCAGTCAGACTGAAACCGGGCTCTCGTAGGCGTGTGGAGGAGCCTGGAGCCCTGGCGTGCGTGGTGCTGGTGGCCTTGGTTGGAGGCAAATGCTTGTGGCTGGGTTTGACCTGGGATCCTGGGTGTCTTGGGGTGACACCAGGGGTGACACCCATGCAGTCAGTGAAGGAGAGAGGAGCGTTTGGGAAGGGGATGGTGGAAGGGGGCACGTGCCCCTCAAATTCCTTCCCCACGGCCGCGCTCCGGCCGGTGCCCGAAACGCTCAGCCCCGCGTTCCTGGACCCGCTCCAGGACACGTCGACGCTCCCACGGGTGCGGGGTGGGCTCAGGGTTTCCGTGGGGCGACGGGGGCTGCACCCACCGTGCCGGAGCACATCGGTTGGATGGAAACACCCCGGCGGGCGGGGAGGGGGGAGGCTCACGCCAACCCTCCCACAGCCCATTTTTAGCACCTCTGTCAGCAGGTTGACGTTGTTCACACTTATTTCATACTCTCCTGACACCTTCTACCTCAAGAAGCTGGACATGCTTGAACTAAAGAAAAGAAAATTGTAAAAAAAAGAAGTTAGAGGATCCTTTTTTTTTTTTTTTTTTTTTTTGAGTTTTACCTTCACTTCCTTCCTAGCGTGGCTGAAAGGCAAGCGCCAAGGGTTATTTTCCCCCAGCTGTGATGCTGCCAGGTAATTCTGAAGGATGGGGTGAAACCCTCCCAGTGCTCACAGCCCCCCACCAGCCCAGCGGTTCAGGGCTGGGAGGGCAGCAAACCCCGGCCTGGCTTTTCACTGAATAAGAGCTTTTTTGAGCCTGAAAAACCCCTCAGCCCTCTTCTGCTAGGAACCAAAACCCCTTTAAAGCACCAGGCTTATAAAAACCTTCGCTTGGTGTTATGACAGAGAGATCCTTATCTGCTGATATGCTGTAATTACGATAGAGCAGGAACTCGTTTCCCCTCTCGTGTTGAAACACGCTTCGTAACGCACAAAAATAAAAAAAAATCCCATAAAACTCTGCCGGGTGCTGAAATGCATCCTCTGAGCATCCCAGCTGGCTCTGCTCCCCGTCGGGGACCGGTCCAGCACCCCAAAACCAGCAGTGCCGGGAGGGGAGGGCGGCTGAGGGAGGACTGAGTCACCGCCACCACCTCCTCCTTGTCCCAATTCTCCAGCCTTTCATGAGTCACCCCGCCATGGACCCGCCGGCGCTTCGCAGCCCTTTGCGTGGGCCGGGTGGCTCTGCTGTCCCCAAAATCTAGGGGACAAGGTGTGTGGCCACCTCTGCGTGTCCCTTGTGGGGCTGAGTGCCAGTGGATGGGCGGCACCCTTCCCAACGAGGGGGAGCTCTGCACCCGTGGGGCTCCCACCGTGTGTGACACGCGGGGTCACTGGTGTCACCGTGGCGGTGGCAGGAGGTTCACGTCACGCCTGCTGCCCTCGCCACTTTGCCGGGAGGGAAGTGAAGCCCCCGGGGAGCCGCACACGCTCCTGCGCCACCCAGCCATTCCCTCCGGCGGGGTTATATCTGGTGCCACATTTGCATCGCGGCAAGCCGGCGCACCTGGGCAGGGCCGGCGCAATCCTCGGGGGAGCGGCTGACGATTGTCACACTCCGGGGAAAGGAAAGTCCCGGCAGACTATTGTTTTTTAGAAAAACCTGCTTCCCATCTGAGCATCTTTGGCCCCTCGGGCACCTGCTGGGGCTGCAGCGTGGGGTGGGATGGGGACGGTGCTCCAGGACGGGTGCTCCACGAGCAGGGAGGATGTTCCCAGGCTGGAGCTGCTGCTCCTTGGCTGCCAGCACGGCCCGGGTGCCCCCCCAGGCCCCAGCAGCTCCCTCTTTCCCCATCGCTTTGCCCCAGTTCCCCCCACTTCCCACCACGGGCACTGGTGAGATGAGCTGTGGCCATTGCAGCGCTGCTGTCCCCTGCTCTGCAGGGGGTGTTGGGGACCCTTCGGTCCCTCCCCACTTCCCAGGGGACACTGTGGGCTGGGAGCATCTGGGGGGCCCTGCCCTTCCTCACCCCTTTCCCACGGCTGTGGCTCTGTGCTGGGGGGGCTGAGCCACAACCAGGGCCCCCCCTGCCTTATTGCTCCCTGGGGCTGAGCACAGCCCCCCCGTTCCTGCCCCCCAGAGCGGAGAAAGTTAGTCAAATCTGCAGAAACCACAGCGGGGGGGAGGCTGCGTCTCTGCCGCAGCTTTGATGTCACCCCTGCATGTCCCACAGGTGCTGCGCCGTTGCCATAACCCCAGTGCCGCGGTCCCCACCGCCGCTTTGCCACTAAGTCATGCAGGAAGGGGGGGATAATGCAAAAATATTTCCTCTCCCCCCACACCCCCATCCTGTCCCCAAGGTGCCTGGAGCTGGCCAGGCCTGGGGGGCCACGTGTGTGGCTGCAGCCGCCATCCAGCCCCTTGCATGTGGGGCTGGGGGTCCTGGCAGGGTTTTGGGGGCTGCACTGGGGACCCCACATTTATGCCACATGTGCATCCCTGCAAACTCCATCCTGGGCGCTGGTGACGCTGCGGGGTGTCCCTGGCTCCCAGGGAAGTGCGGTGGGAGCCGGGAAGGTTTCGAGAAGTGGCCCCCCCGTGTTGAATTGTGGCCCGGCCTCCCTGCGGTTTCTCCCTGCTCTCACCTCCCCGGCGCAGTCACGCCAGCACCCACGCACCAGCACCCTGCGCCCAGCCTGGGGCGGGGGGCACAGGCTGCACCCCCCCACTGTCACCCTCCCCGAGGTGGAGGGGACCCCGTGGTGCTGGAGTCCCCCTGAGACGCGTGTTTCTGGTGCTTGTCCTGTACCCATCCTGCACCCACCGTGCACCCAGCATCCCTGCTCCCTGCACGCAGCCTCCGCTGTGCAACCCACACCCGCTCTGCACCAGTCCCTGCAGCCCCTGTGCACCCCCCGAACACCCTGCACCCCCATTGCACCCTGTTCCCATCCTTGCACCAGCTCCTGCACCCAGCACAGCAGCCGAGCCGCCCGTGCGGTGCCCTGCAGCCCCTCGTGCTGCTCGGTGACAAACGAGGGGTGACACGGTCCGTTGTGTGGGACTCCCCACCATGGGGCATCGCTGACCCCACAGCAGAGCCCGGGAGGGAAGGAGGATGGAGCCAGGGTCTGGGGATGCTGCACCCCCATGGGTGCAGGGGCCGGGGGATTTGGGTGCCCCCCAGCGTTGCCAGCCCTTCCCAGCCCCGTCACACCGGCTGCACTCTCAGAGGAAGCCGCTCTGCTTTTTTTCACCCAGCGCTGGTTAAAAATACCACTCCTGATTTTAATACAGCGGCGGTGGGTGCTATTTTGGGCTGGGAGCAGGAAGCGAAACCCCACGCGGGTCCCGGCCCCGCTCGTCCCCGCTCTCCAAGCTGCCCCCTGAGCTCAGCCGGGCGGTTGTGCTGGGGGCCGGGGGGGCTATTTGAAGCCCAGCAGCCGGGCACCCTCCTTCACCTTCTGTGCCTTCCAGCGCAGCAGGCGGATGGCGCGCAGGCTGAGCCGCAGCACCGCGTCGTACTTGAACACCAGCTTGTAGAAGGCGTCGGTGACGAGGGCGCCGCTGGGGTCGGCGTGTTTGAGCGCGGCCATCGGTGTGTATGCCGCGTTGGTCTGGTGCCGGAAGGGCGGCCGGGCCGCCTCGATCACCCGCAGCGTGTGCTGCATGTGGGGACGAAACTGTCCCCTTCCTGCTCTGGTCCCCTCCTTGTTCCCATCCCCACCCCCATTCCCATTTCCATCCCGTTCCCATCCTCATTCTCACTGCATTCTCATCCCATCCTATCCCCATTCCCAATGCCATCCCAGCCTCTTCTCATCCCATCCCATCCCATCCCCATCTCAATCCCGTCCCTATCCTCATTCCCATTCTCATCCTGTCTCCTTCGTATCCCACTTCCCATCCCATCCCATCCCCGTTCCCAGCCTCTTCCCATCTTATCCCTATCCCCATCCCATCCCATCCCATCCCATCCCATCCCATCCCATCCCATCCCCACCCCTATCCCTATCCCTATCCCTATCCCTATCCCTATCCCTATCCCTATCCCCATTCCCATTCCCATCCTGTTTCCTTCCCATTCCAAATCCCTTCCCATCTTATCCCTATCTCTGTCCCCATCCCCGTTCCCACCCCAGCATTCCCAGCTGGGCTCAGCCCCATCCGGATGGAGCTCAGAGGGAAGGAGCTGTGGGGCAGCTGGCTGGGGGACTCTGTTCCTTGACAGTGATAACTGAGGCTTCACTAAACAGCCCAGCCAGGGGCTGCCAGACAAGGGGGGTGGGAAGAGGACAATCCCCAGCCTGGCAGGGCCGCCCCCCGCCTGTCACCTCTGCGATGTCCTCGGGGGTCTGGCCCAGGCTGGCGAAGACGTCCCTGGAGTTGCGCAGGTAGAGGTTGGTGAAGATGTCGGCCGTCTCGGGGTCGGTCCGCGAGTAGTCGGCGCGTTTGGCTTCCTCGTACAACTTCTCCTCAAACTCCGTCATCACCGGCCCCGGCTCCACCAGGCTGATCCTGCCCGGGGACGGGGCGCTGGGGAACCCAGCACCCCCAAACCCCCCCACCCCGGGGGGCTGCACCAGCCGCCATCCCCTGGCACTCACGCCACGTTGAAGCGCAGTGCCTGCACCACCAGGCTCTCGCAGAAACCCTCCACCGCAAACTTGGAGGCCGCGTAGATGTCGTTGAAGATGATGCCTGGATGGGTGGAGGGGTCCCGGTGAGGGCTGGAGGGGGGGGTTGGTCCCACTGGGGTGCCCTGTGCCCCCCCTTACCCTGCAGGCCCATGATGCTGCTGATGATGACGATGTGGCCCCCGCGGCGCCGCTTCATGTCGGGCAGCACCTCCTTGACCAGGCGGACGAGGCCGAAGAAGTTGGTGTCCATGAGGTTCTGCATGGCCGCCAGGCTCTGGCACTCCAGGGGACCCGCCATGCCCACCCCTGCGTTGCTGACTGCGGGCACGCAGTGTCACTGGGGTGTCCCCTGCGCAGGGGGGGCCCTGCCCCCTGCTCGGAGAGTCCCCAGTGCACAGAGGGTCCCTGGTGCACGGAGGGTCCCCAGCATGGGACGTGCTTGACATGGGCTGTCCCTAGTGCCTGGGGTACCCCTGGTGCACAGAGGGTCTTTGGTGCACAGGATGTCCCCAGCATGGGCTGTCCCTGGGGCGGGGTGTCCCTGGTGCACAGTATGTCCCCAATATAGGGTTATCCTGGTGTGGGGTGTCCCTGGTGCACTGGGTGTCCCCAACATGAGGTGTCCCCAGTGCAGGGTGTCCCTAATGCATGGAGGGTCCCTCGTGTGGGGTGTCCCCATTGCACGGGGTGTCCCTGTTGCATGGGGTGTCCCCAGCACAGAGGGTCCCAGCACAGGGACACAGTGGGTCCCACGGGGACACAGTGACATGGGGGGGGTCTCACGTCTCACCCAGGACATCGACGTGGCGCCCGGGGACGCTGTCCAGGCAGGCGCGGATGGAGCCCTCGTCACACACATCCAGCTGCTTGATCTCCAGCGTCCGGCCCAGCACCGGCCCCGCCGCGGCCGCCAGCGCCCCGCTCCTGCCCGTGTCCCTCATGGTGGCGATGACTGGGGGCAGAGGTGGCTCAGCCCCGCACCGGGTGTCCCCCCCACCCTAGAACGGGGGGTCCCCCACCCCGCTCACCTCGGAAGCGGCGCTGCTTGTCCCGCGCCAGCCGCACGGCCAGCGCCAGCCCGATGCCGGAGGAGCAGCCGGTGATCAGCACCGTCTTGGGAGCCATGGTGTGACCGCGGCCCCCGCCCCCGGCCCCCCGCCTTTAATAGCAGCTGATCCCCCACAAATCCGGGCCCTTAATCCCCCCCCGCTAATCCCACCGGGATTTGCCAGTGGCTGCGTGGCTGAGCCGCACGTGGTGCCCAGGGCGCACAGAGGAGCCTTTGTGCGGGACTTGGGGCACCATGGGGACACTGCAGGACATGCGGACACCGCCAGCCGCATGCCCGCTGGCAGCGGGGGGGCTGTGGGAACAGACCCCCCAGCACCCCGGCTTTTCCTTTAGAGGGGACGAGGCGTAAACTCTGAAAAAATAACCTTTATTCTTGCTGTATAAAACATGTCACAGTTCGACTGGCCTTGCGGGGACGTGGGGGACACAGTGGCGGGTGCACCCCTCACCCCCTCGCCCCCGGGACCCCAATCCTGGGGCTGAGGACCCCCGAGCCCACCTGGCCTGGGGGAGGAGGAGTGTCAGGCCCCCAGGGGACACTCGGGGACACTTGGGGCCGGTGCTGGGTGGGGGAGAGAAAGTGCTTGAGTGTGGGGGTGCCCAGTGGCACTGGCACCCCAGGACCCCGCGGGCAGAGCCGGGGCACAGGGGGGTGGCTGGTGATAGAGGAGATGTCCTTGTCCCCGTGTGCGCTGCGCCGAGCTGGCTCCGGTCCTGCCGCCCTGTGCCAGCAACGCCAGGCTGTGCCGAGCCGTGCTGGGCTGTGCCAAACCATGCTGGGCTGTGCTGAGCCGTGCCAGCAACGCCAGGCTGTGCCGAGCCGTGCTGGCAGTGCTGAGCCGTGCTGGGCTTTGCCAGGCCGTGCCGTGCCGTGCCGGCGGTGCCGGCGGTGCCACGCGGTGGGCGCTCAGAGGGCCACGCAGGTGCAGTAGTGCCGCAGCTTGCAGGGCAGGATCCCGCGGTTGATCTGGTGGAACTCCACGAGCTGGATGAGGTCGGCGAAGCGCGTCTGCCCGTCATCCATGGTGAAGTAGAGCCGGCCCTCCTCCTCGCTCTGCCGGGGGACACCGGTCAAGCCCCCCCGCCCTCAGCGCCCCCGGCCCCCCGGCCCCGCCGCCGGCACTCACCGGCAGGATGAGATAGTGTTTGACTCTCTGCAGGTGACACAGGGACAGGACGAAGCCCTTGGGGTTGCGCTGGCTCTCCCGCACCAGGAAGACACTGTGAGCCCCAGGGGGTGACACCGTTGGTCCTGGGTCCCCTCTGCCACCCCTGTGT
Organism: Pampusana beccarii; assembly: GCA_013399365.1. Lineage (NCBI taxonomy): Eukaryota > Metazoa > Chordata > Aves > Columbiformes > Columbidae > Pampusana > Pampusana beccarii. The sequence continues at coordinate 501,341 of VWYH01001669.1, read as the reverse complement.
CACCCCCAGGGTCCCAGGTACGCCCCCCCGAGCACTGGGGTCCAGTATCCCCTGGGGACCCTGTATCCCCCTGGGAGCACCAGGGTCCTGGTCCCCGCCACAAACCTCTGGCTCCCATACCCCTGGGGGGTCCCACACCCCATGTCCCCTGGGAAAATCTCCCCCATCTCCCAGGGGTCCTGCATCACCCCATGAGCCACAGGGCCCTATAACCCCTGGGGCCATGTCCCTCCCAGGACTCCCATGTCCCCTCTATGAGCCCTGGGGACCCCGTGTCCCCCCCCGGAGGTCCCGTACCCATCCACCAAGCCCTGTCGGCCGATGAGCTGCTGGGTGTCCTCCCGGGAGATGCGCCCGTGGAACCAGGGCTGGGTGCGGTGGATGGCTGCGGGGAGACAGGGGTCAGGCGTGGGGGGACCCCCGGCCCGGGGCAGGGACCAGGGACCCCCCCTCGGCACAACCCGGCTGTGCTCACCGGCGCTGAGCGGGGAGCTCTGGCAGGCCGCCGGCAGGCTGTACCGGTGCGTCGTCTTCTTCTGGCCGCGCAAAGCAAGGAGTGGGCGTGAGGGTGGGCTCAGGGGGACCCCCCAACACCCCCCTGCACCCCAACTCACCCTCCAGGCTTGCGCCTCCTCCAGGGCCACCGTCAGCACCTCGCTGGGGTTCTCGATCACCCGGCCCGTGCACCCCGAGAAGTCCATGGCCACCAGCGCGTTGTCCGAGACGCTTCGCTGCGGGGACGTTTGGGGTGACGGGGGGGTCCCCGTGGGCCGGGGGCCGGGGGGGGCGGCACTCACCAGGGGTGTGGGCCCGATCCAGGAGGGCTGGCTCAGCCGCGCCTGCGCTTGCTGGTAGTTGCGGTAGAGCTGCATGCCATACTGGGGAAAACGGGCCTGTCAGTGCGGGGGGTCCCACAGTGGGGTGGGGGGACATCCGCCTGGCGTGGGGATGGGGACCTCCACATCCACCCGGTGTGGGGACAGGGGCACTCATCCTGCATCTTTTCTAGCACAGGGATGGGGACATCCCCCCAGCATCCTCCAGCTTCTCCCCAGCATCTCCCCAGCATCCTCCACCATCCCCCAGCATCCCCCCCAGCACAGGGCCCTGTACCCTCCCGGGGGGCCGGGTCCCACCTTGAAGAGACGAAAAGCCGCCATCCAGCAGCTCCGGCTCTGCTCGTCCTCACTGCAGAGCAGCTTCAGCCCCTTCACGCCGCTCCGCACCTTGTGGGGCTGCGGGGGGGACACCGGAGCCATCACTGGGCCGCCCTGCAGCCCTTGTGGGGCAGAGACCCCACAGCAGGGGAAGGGACGATCCCCCCGGCCCCCCAGCCTGGCAGGGACACCCCCACCTTGATGCAGAAGCCGAACTCGGTGGGTGTCCCGTAGAGCTTCTTGCCCTGCGTCACGTAGTAGATGTTGGACTCGGTGAGGTCGGCAAAGTACTGGAGGTGCCGGGGGTCCTGGGGCGGGGGGGGTGTCAGTGCCAGCCCCGCTGCACCCCCGGCCGTGCCCCCCGCCCCGTCCCCTCACCTTGGAGGTGCCTTTGGTGGAGTAGTAGAGCCCCGAGCGGCGCAGGGAGAAGTGGAAACGCTTCCAGACCTTGCGCCCCGGCTCCCGCAGGTGCAGGAAGCCCTGGACCTCGGGGCAGCTCCCCGAGTTGAGGAAGTTCTGGGGGGACACGGGGGCTGAGGGGGACGGCAGGGTCCCCAGGGCGTGGTGGGGTCCCCATGGCAAGGTCCCCATGGCACAGTGGTGTCCCCATGGCACAGCCGGGCGCGGCGGCCCCGTACCTGGATGAGCTCAGAGTGCGCCATGCTCTTGTTCGCCTCCAGGCAGCTGGAAACCATCACCTCGGGGAAGAGGGACTGCTGGGGGGGACAGGGGGTCAGGGGACACCCGCGGGGTGCTCAGGGTCCCCAGAGAGCATACGGGTCCCCTTGGGACACCCAGGTCCCCATGGGACACCCGAGTCCCCGTGGAGCATCCACGTCCCCGTGGGACACCCAGGTCCCCATGGGACACCCGAGTCCCCGTGGAGCATCCACGTCCCCGTGGGACACCCAGGTCCCCACCGCCACCCGTGTCCCCGCGGGCTTTGCCACGTACCGCGTTGCTCTTGAAGAGCTCGTACTTGGCGAAGTTCTTGCGGAACACGAAGCGGCTGTCGGCGCCGGGGGGCCAGGAGCTCTGCACCTCCACCACCGCCTCGTGGTCCTCCAGGCACCGCTCTGCCCGGCGAAACACAACGGGGCTCAGCGCGGCGGTCGGGGATGGAACATGCAGTGCCATAGCATGCCGTGCCGTGCCGTGCCGTGCCGTGCCGCGCCGTGCCGGCGGCTCACCCAGTGCCAGGTGCTGGTGCAGCTCGACCAGGGCCCAGCTCTGGTCCTGCAGCGCCCGCGTCCTGCGCACCAGTGTCTCGCAGAGCTGCCGCGCCGTGGTCGCCGCCGACGCCTCCAGCGAGCGGCACGCGCCGTCCTCGCCGAACACCTTCACCACCTGCGCCAAAACGGGGCGGTCAGGGCGCCCCGCGCCCCGCGGCTCCCTCCCGCCCTTCCCCAGCCCCGCGACTCACGTGGGAAGCGCCTTCGCGGGGGGGTCCCTGTCCCAGGGCCGGGCTGCTGAGGATGGGCGAGTTGGAGGGGCTGCAGAGCTCGGGGAAGGGGTTGGGGATGGCGGGGAGCGACGAGGCGCGCGGCTCCTCCGGCGGCGCCGGCCGGCTGCGGGCGGACACGGGCTCAGCTCCGCTGGCCCCCCAGCACCGGACACCTCCCCATCCTCCAGGATCGGGTCCCCCCCAACCCACCTGCTGCTGTGGATGAAGAGGGGCTGCGAGCGCTTGACCTCGGGGGGCCCGTCACCCCCGTCCCGCTCGCCGGGGGCCCCATCCTGCTCCACACCGCCCGGCCCGGGGGGCTCCCGGAGGCTGCTCTGCTGAGCCCCCCCCTCCATGGCATTATCTGGTAGGGGGGAGACAGCGGGTCCTGCTCCGCACGAGGCTCTGATGGGAGGATCGGGGGTCTGTGGCCACCTTGGGCATCCCCATGGCCACCGGGTTGGGCACCACACGGGCCACGAGCCACCGCCACACCGGTGCCGCGGCACTGCTGGGTCTGCACCCCCCGCCCGGCGGGGGGTTTGCCAGCACCCAGACAAGTGCTGAGTCAGCACCTGGTGGGGTGACTCAGCACCGCCCCACCTGTCCCCGCCTGGGGGTCCCCGTCCCAGTGTGGAAGTTGGGGGACAGGAGAGGAGCTGGGGGGGCACAGCCCCTAAGAGCCACCTGAGAGCCCCCGCAGCCCCCGCGGGACCCCCTGCAGTGTCCCCATGTCACCACCCGGAGCCTGGGGACACTGGGGACACTGACTGAGCCAGACTGGGGCTGGTGGAGCCAAGTTGGCCTGAGCTGAACTGGGCCGAAGTGAACTAGGCTGAGCTTTGCGGGGCTGAGCTTTGCCGGGCTGAGCTTTGCCAGGCTGAGCCACGGCGCCGGCGGCAGCAGGAAGCGGAGCGTGGCGGGGGCCCAGCCCAGACACCTCCTCGGGTCCAGCCAAACCGGTTCTGGCGGCCGCTCCCAGCTCCACCTCACCGCGCTGGCATCCGCGCCGGGGCGGCCGCGCCGGCGGCCGGGGGCGAGGGACCGGCGCCCGCCGTGGGAACGGCCCCGAGCCCACCCACCAGCACGGCCCCCCGCACCGCCACGTCACCCAGCCCGGTGCCGGCGCCCACGCGGTGCCGCGGCGCTCAGGGGATGTGGGGACACCCGCCAGAGCGCCCGTTCGGCCCCCAAATGATTTGGAACGGGGCTGGGGGTGTGTGTGGCCACGGAGAGCCCGGCCGTGGCACGGGTGGCACACAGGGCCACCGGCATGCTGCACACGTAACACACGTGCGGTGGCCACACCGGTGGCACTTGGTGGCCACAGGCACACACCGGGCTCTGCCATTGCCCCGGTGCCGCACAGGGCCGGGTTAATCATCCACCCGTCACCGTCACCGTCACCGTCCCCGCCTCCCGGCCAGCCCAGGGTCCAAGTCCATGGGCGGCAGGACCGATGCCATTGCACGGCTGCCACCGCCGTCCCCTCCCATCGCTGTCCCCGCCACGTCCCTGCCCTGGCTGTCCCACCGGCAGGGACTCACTCACCGCTCTGTCCCCGCTCCCCTGCCCTGGCTGTGCCCGTGTCCCCCTGCCTGGCCAGGCCCTGGGGGACACTGGGGACAAGCAGGGGTCATGTGGGGTGACGCTGCCCACGGTGGGACAGGGTGCAGGGGACACTGAGGGGGGTGTGACAGGTGGGGTCCCCACAGGACCCTGGGGTGGCAGCACAGCCCTGTCACCAACCTGCCAGCCCATCACCGTGGCCTCAGGTCACCCCAGTGCCAGCCCTGTCCCGATGGCTGTGACGGGGCTCTAATGGGGTGATGGGGGGACACAGAGTGTCCCTGGGGTCTGGGACAAACAGAGTGACCGGGGTCTTGGGGCTACGGGGCAAGGGGACCAGGGCCACCAGGGTTATGGGACAGGAGGACCAGGGCCATCAGGTTTAGGGGACAGAGTCCCAGGGCCACCAGTGTTCGTGGATGGAGTTAGCAGGACTGCGGGGCAGGGGGACGTCGAGGCTGTGGGATGGGGTCCCAAGGCCACCAGAGCTACAGAACAGAGGGACCAGGGCCACCGGGGCTATGGGATGGGTTCCAAGGGCCACCAGGTGAGGGGACAGGGGGACCGAGGTCACCAGAGCTGTAGGACAGAGTTCCCAGGGCCACCAGGGTTGGGGGACAGGGGTCAGGGTTAGGGGATGGGGTCCCAGGGCCACCGGGGCTACGAGATGTGATCCCAGGGCCACCAGGATGAGGGGACAGGCTCCCAGGGCTACCAGGACTAAGGGCCGGGGGTCCCAGGTCCCTCAGCGGTGGGTGGGGGTCCCGGTGGGTGCCGGGGCGGTGGGACGGGGATGGCGAGGCTGCGGGGCGGCGGCGGCGGCGGTGAGGCCGTGCCGGGACGGTGGAGGAGGAGGAAGAGCTGGGAGGAAGGCGGGAAGGAAGGGGCAAGAGGGGACACGGGGCACGTCGGAGGAACAAAGCCAACGTCCCCAGGGGTGGCGATGGTCCCCACGGCTCCAGGGGCCCCCAGCCCGGCCCCGTTCCTACCTGCAGGCGCCCGCCGCGTCCCGCCAGGCTCCCGCCGGACCGGGGATTCCTGTTCTCCACGGCTTTATCTACCTGCGCCAGCTCCCGCCCCCGCCTGACATCACTGCGCCCCGGGCCGGCCACCCGCCACCAGCCCCCCCGGCACCCAGGGGTGTCCCCCAGCCCCCCAGCACTGGGACAGTGCATCCAGCCTGGTCCCCTGTCAGCCCCGGGGGTCTGAGCCCCCCAAAACCCACATCCCACCGCCCCGTGTTGGTGATGGGGAGTTTCCCACAATGCACTGGGGTGACCCCAGAAGCTGGGGGGGGACATGGCTGTCCTGGGGGTGGCCCATCCTGGACCCCCCCAGCTGTGGGTTTTGGGTTGGGGGTCCCCTGGGACCCCACAAATTGGCCTGTGGGGCGGGGGGTCCCATAGGGTCACCACAGGGACTGGGGCGAGTGGGGACCCCGTGGGTTGTGGGAGGGGGTCTGGGGGGAGTCTCATGCAGGTGGCAGCGTCCCCTGGGGTTGGGAGGGACCCTATGGGGGGCTGTGGGATGGGGGGGACCTGTGGGGGTCCCTTAGGGCGTCTGTGGGGGCTCTTGAGGGTCTCCATGGGGGCTGGGGGGGTCTCCATGGGGTCGTGGGAACCCCACAAGGCCCGTGGGTGCCCCTGTGGGGTCTGTGGGTGTCCCCACAAGGGGTGTGCGTGTCCCCACAGGCGGGTGTGAGTGACCTCGTGGGTTCCTTGGGGACACAGTTACCAGAGAGGTTCCTGTTGGGGGTCCAGGAGATCCCCGCGAGGGACGGTGAGGGTTCCGCAAGGGTCCCACGGCTCCGTGGGTGACCCCTCGGGGTCTGTGGGTGTCCCCACGGGGGTGCTTGCAGGTCCCACGGGGGTGGTTGTGAGTCCCATGGGCCTGCTGCGGGTCCCACGGGGTCGCTTCGGGTCCCACGGGGTCGCTGCGGGTCCCACGGGGTCGCTGCGGGTCCCCGCGGGTTCCGTGGGGACTCGGCGGGCGAGGGCGGCCCCGCCGCTGTGCGCTCCTCCGTCCAGCAGGTGGCGCGGCGGTGCCCGCCGGGAGCAGACGAGAGGAGGCGGTGCCGCGCAGCCGGAAACGGCCGCGTCACGTGGGCGCACCCGGAAGTGGCGGGCGAGCGGCGATGAGCGGCGGGGCCGAGGAGGCGGCGGCGGCGGCCGGAGCGGGGCCCGGGGCCGANGGGGGGGGGGGGGGGTATCGACTGGGGGAACTGGGGTGAGGTATGCGTGGGGCTGGAGAAGCTTTCGAGGTCCCTTCCAATCCCTGACATTCTGTGATTTTGGGTGTGGAGGGGAGGGCTTGGGGGGGGCACAGGGACGGGGGTCGTGGGGTTTGGGGGGGCAGCAGCAGCAGAGGAGGTCAGTGCTGGGGTTCCTTACTTTGGGGAGGGGTTGGACAGGGTGAAAGGGGGTGCTGGTGGGGGCTCCCCCCGCTGTGACCCCTCACCTGCTCCCTCCTCCCCCCCTGCAGCGAGCCCTGCGGCTTCGAGCCCACGTACCAGGAGCTGGCAAGCGCGGTGCGGGAGGAGTACCCCGACATTGAGATCGAGTCCCGCCTGGGGGGCACCGGTAAGGCTGCGGGGGGGCCCTGCTGGGCTGCGCTGTGGTTGGGTGACCCCCACCTGCTTTGAGGGGGGCTGAGCTGTTGGTAACGTTGTGGTGAGGCTGGGGGGGTTGTGCCCTCGTTGAGTGCTGCATATGGTGGGGGCTGCCCCTCAGCCAGGTCTCTGGAGCCTGGAGGGCCAGTGGGAGCCCCCCCAGGCTCTCTGGGGGTGCCCTGTGTGCTTTGCCAGCCCCATCCTGCCACCGGGGGTATGGCCTGGGGGTGACCCCACGGCGTTTCTGCCTCCTGGGTGCCTGTGCTGGGGCTCAGTGTGGCAGGAACGGCGGCGGGATGGGCGGGGGGTTGGTGACACCATGCGGGGCAGGGGCACGGGGTTGTGACATTGTGCAGGTTGGGGACACAGCTCGCAGTTTGGCCCTGGGTGCTTTTCAGGTGCCTTTGAGATTGAGATCAACGGGCAGCTGGTTTTCTCCAAGCTGGAGAATGGAGGATTTCCCTACGAGAAGGACGTAAGTACCAGCCCCGCAGGGTCCTTGTGTCACTTACAGGCAGGTTCATTTTCACAGTGACCTCCCCCGTGTCCTGTTTTTCCCTCAACATCCCCGTTTCCTCACCCACCAGTTCTGCCTGAGCTCTGCTGACACTCACAATCCCATCGGGTGTTGTTCCCCTTCATACCACCCTGCCAGGACCTGCTGCAGGTCCTGCTGGGGTACGGAGTGACCCTGAGCCCTGTGCGGAGGGGGGAAAAGGTGCCTGGTGTTCCTGCCTTGGCGCAGCCGGGATTTGCCCCTGTGGAGCTGCCTGACCCCCACGTGTTCTCCCCTCTTGTCTCCTCAGCTGATTGAAGCAATTCGCCGAGCGAGGAATGGGGAACCGCTGGAGAAAATCACCAACAGCCGCCCCCCCTGCGTCATCCTGTAGCCCCCGCGCCCGGCTGGGACCTCCCAGCACCCACCAGTGACCACCAGTGACCTCCGACTGGCCCCCCCCAGCTTTGCTCTGCGCTGCCTTCGTTTGCTTCCTGCACATCCTGGGGGGACCAGGGACATTGGGGCAATGTGACAACGTCAGGACCCTGCCCGGTAACTGGGGGCGAGCACTGGGATGGGCAGAGCTGCCAGTACTGGTTGCGCTGGGCCGGGGGGGCCATTCTGGCCAGTCCCTTTGGGTCATGTCCCCACCGTGCCTGACCCCCCGTGATGTGGGGGGGCTCCCTGCCTGCCTTTACCTCCCCCCAGCAGTGAGGGGGGGGCTCCCCCCTCCCTCAGCCCCTGTGGTTTTGGGGACCCCACCAAACTTTTCCCAGCCCTCGGGAGAGCCAGGCCAGGTGTGGAGGGGGGACTTGGCAGCTCCAGCCTCCCCAGCAGAGGAAAAACCACTTGCTCTCAACTTTTAGTGTGATTTGTTAATTATTAAAGTCTCTCCTGTCACTGTTTAAACCGGTGCGATGGCAGCGGGGACCGGCTGCCCCCCCCGAGCATGGGAACCCCGTCTTGGCTCCGTCCCCACAGCCAAGAGGTTTATGTAACAGCCTCGAGCTTCCCCCCCGTAATGACTCTGCCCCTCACCAGGGGCGGCAGAGCCGGCCCCCCCTATTTATTCTATACTGTGTATAAACCTGGTGAATAAAGGATGGAGGAGGAGGTGGTGCCCCCTCTCGTGTCCCTTGGTTGCGGGGGTGGGACAGGGGCACCGAAGCATGAAAATGGGTTTAAATCAGGTCCCAGCTCCTGCCTGCCTGGAGGGATTGGGACTTTTACCCCCCCAAAAAGCGCGTCCTGCCCTTCGCTGCCTCCCCAGGTGGTGGCAGCTGAGGGAAAGGACACGATTGTCCCCAGGAGGTGACCCCGGGTCCCCTGCGCTGGAGGAAGGAGGAACCACACAGACAAAGGGAGTAATAAAAAAACAATGTACAATTATCAAATATACATCTCGGTGCGGTACAGTCGGCTTCAAAAGAATCCGGGAGGAGCCGGGACGTGTGTCCGGCGTCCGTCCGCTCTCAGTGCAAGTCCGTGTGTCCCGGCGCGGCGGGAGCGCTGGTGAGGGACGGGGAGAGCCTGGAGACGGGGGTGGTGGCGGCAGAGCCTTTGGGGTGACACGATGGGCTGCGTGTCCCCAGGCTCAGCGCAGCTTGGGGGTCCCCAAAGCAACACCTGGCACAAAGGGTGACCCTCCAGTCCCCACAAGTGTCCCACAGCGTCCTGGGTGCTTGGTGGCCGGTGTAACTGCGTGGCATTGGGCAGGGGGGACAGCCCCACGGCTCGCCGTGCCGTTCCCCCCAAGCTGCCTCGGTGAAGTGGGGGGGTCTGTCCCCAGCCCTACACGGCCGCATTGTCAGGGCCGGCCAGGCCCAGGTACTCAGGGTTCTCGGCCGTGGGTGTTGTGCCAGGGCCACCCTCGGGGCCGCCGGGTTTGGGGGGGTCCTGGTTCCAGTAGTAGGGGTTGTCAAAGGCCTGGCTGAAGGGCCCGGGGGGGGCCAGGTACTCAGGGTTCTCCACGGCGTGGCCGAAGGGCCCGGCGAAGGGGTTCTTGGTGTCCTTGATGAGCCCGTTCTTCCCCTGGTGTCCCTTGGGCTTGTCCGGGGGGGACGGGGGCGCGTGGGGGTGCCGGGGGGGGGACCGCCGCTCCGCAGCCTGGTTCACGTACTCTGCAGGGACAAGGGACACGTTAGGGACCACCATGGGCTGGGTGCCCCCCTGTGCAGGGCCCCCGTTGTCCCCTCCCTACCTGGCATGGCGGTGCGGGGGGCCAGGGGGGTGACACCCTCGGGGTCCAGACTCTCGCCATCCTCGGCCGCCAGCGCCGTGGGATCCTCGCTGTACCGGGGCAGGGAGCCGGGCTCCCGCACCCCCCCGCTCTGCGGGACCCCCTTGGTCCCCCCGTCCTCCTCCGGTGGCTCCAGCACAGGACCCTCTGGCCCCTCCGCCAGCCCCAGGGGGGTAAAGGGGAAGGCGGCCAAACCTTCACCCTCCTCTGCATCAGCCGGGGTTTCTGCTGTGCTCTGGGGACAGGATGGGGGGCACTGAGTCAGGCGCTGGCACCCCACACCGAGGCACCCATCTCAGTGCCTGTGGGGGGCGTTTGCACCCCACATCCCCCCCACCAGCACTAGGGTCACCTCTGGCAGCAAAGAGGGGCCCCCCCCACCTACCCGCGTGGAGGAGATGCGGCTGCGGTAGGCGCTGGAGCTCTCGGCGCTGAAGAAGCCCTGGTGAGGTACCAAGTACTCCTCGGCGTCAACCAGGTCCCCCATGTCCTCCTCCTCCAGCAGCGCGCGGTAGAACGTGCTGTCCATGGAGCCCGGCAGCCCCGCCAGGTCGTTCTGGGGGGGTGTGAGTGGTTAGTGCCCCCCCGGGGTGCTGGCAGGGGGGGCAGGACCCCCGGGGAGCCGCGTACCTGGATGACGACGAAGCGCTGGGGGTCGCGGGCCATGCGGGAGAACTCGGTGACCAGCTCCCGAAATTTGGGTCGGCACTCGGAGTCAATCATCCAGCCTGGGGGGGCAAGAACCGGGTGATGTCAGGGCTGGGGGTGGAGGGGGCTGAGGTGCCACCACCGCCCCATGTCCCTGTCCCCCTCCCCGTACATTTCACCATGATCATGTAGACGTCGATGGTGCAGATGGGCGGCTGTGGCAGCCGCTCGCCCTTCTCCAGCAGGTCCGGGATCTCCCGAGCAGGGATCCCGTCGTAGGGTTTTGCCCCAAATGTCATCAGCTCCCACACAGTGACACCTGGGGGGACAGGGACAGGGGTGAGCGGTGCCCCAGGTCCCCCCCAGCCCGGGGATGGGGTCACCCTGACGCACCATAGCTCCAGACGTCGCTCTGGTGCGTGAAGCGCCGGCGGAGGATGGATTCCAGTGCCATCCACTTGATGGGGACCTGGGACAGGGCAGACAGAGAGAAGGATGAGAGGAAACGGCCTCAAGTTGTGCCGGGGAGATGAGGTTCTCAGGGACATGGGGCAGCGCCAGGGGTGGGGGAGCAGTTGGCCTCAACCTTGACGAGCTTTTCCAACCAAAACAATTTGATGATTCTATGGGCAGGACGGGGGGGTCAGGCGGAAGCACCGTGGTCCCCACCACCCCGGCCCCGTGTCCCCAAGCCCCACCTTGCCACCATCAGCGTGGTACTCGGTCTCATCGATGTCGAGCAGCCGGGCCAGCCCGAAGTCGGTGATCTTGACGTGGTTGGGGCTCTTGACGAGGACGTTACGAGCGGCCAGGTCCCGGTGCACCAGCCGCACCTCCTCCAGGTAACTCATCCCCTGGGGACAGCACACATCAGCCCGGCCCCGAGCCCCCAGTGTCCCCCCTAGTGTGCCCCCAGTGTCCCCCCCAGTGTCCCCCAGGCCCCGTGTCCTACCTTGGCGATCTGCACGCACCAGTTGAGCAGGTCCTGGGAGCCGATGTGGTCCTTGTTCTCGCGCACGTAGTCCAGGAGGCAGCCGTAGGGCATCAGCTGCGTCACCAGCTGCACCGTGGACGTCAGGCAGATGCCCAGCAGCCGGGACACGTAGGGGCTGCCCACCCCCGCCATCACGTAGGCCTCCTGGGGTGGGGAAAGGGGCAGGTCAGGCTGGGCGGGGGGGCCACTGCTCGCCCCCGGCCCAGCCGGAACACTCACGTCCAAAATCTCCTTGTTGGCTTTGGGTGACGTGTTCTCCCGCAAGACTTTGATGGCCACCGGGATCTTCACGCTCTCGCCGTCGGGGATCCAGATGCCCTGGGAATGGGGAGACATAAGTGAGGGGGGCAGAGTGGGGATGTCCCCACCCCGTTGGTGAAACCCCCCCGACCCCACACCTTATAGACAGTGCCAAAAGCGCCGGAGCCCAAAACTTTGACTTTCTTGAGCTCCGTCTCCTTGAGGATCCGCATCTGCGCCTGGTTGGGGAGGGCCCCGCTGGGCGTCAGCGGCTCCACCAGCTGCGGGACACACACGAGTGGTGAGGGGGGGGCAGAGCCACGCTCCTGACCCCCCCCTCAGCACCGGGGGTTCCCGTGTCCCCACCTCGGTCTCCTGCAGCAGGCGCCGCATGGCGTGTTTGCGCTCCTGCTGCCGCCGGCGCTTGACGCAGATGACGGTGATGAGCAGGAGGACGACGACCAGCAGAGCGCCCACCACGCCGGCGATGATGGATGTCACCTGGCTGGGGGACAGGAGGTGACCGGGGTGGGGGTCCCTGCTGGGGGAGCCCCCCAGCACCCCGAGGGGTGGGGGTCAGGGTGGCACAGGGTGCGCATACCTCGGTTTTTGATCCACAGGACACCCGTCCTCATCCCGGATCGTGCACCTTGGAGACGCAACAACATCCCCCGCATCAGCATCCCACTGTGACCCCCCTCTTTCCCCATTCCCCCCCCCAAAGCTGACTCACGAGTGGGTGCAGTTGGTGGGGCAGAGCTGGCACACACCGTCCTCGTCCGGGTACTTCCAGACAGGGACAAAAGAGGCGTCCGCCTTCACCCCGCTGGGACAGCGCCGCACGCACTGCTGCGCGTCCTTGTAGTGGGCACACGCCACGCACTGGTCCGCCTCCTGCGGGGGGACACGGCGGGGGGGTGAGGGACCCAGGCGTCCGGGGCTGCCCCCCAACCCCGCCTCCGTCCCCCCGTGTCCTCACGGAGCCGAAGCAGGTCTCGGTGCCGTTCTGGGGCTGGCACTCGGGGTGACAGGGCAGGCACCGCGTCCCGTTGGCGTGTTCACGGACGGCTCTGCGGGGACGAGGGACCATTGGGTGGGCGCAGGGATGGGGTCCCAGAGCCCCCGCGCTCTGGGGGGCTCTGCCCGCCGTCCCCGGGGCTCCCTGCTCACCCATCCAGGATGTTGCAGGAGGCGACGCACTCCTGTCCCCGCAGGAACCGCTGGCAGGTGACACACTGGGTCGGGCCGGGGCCCCAGCAGTGGCCGTGGGCACAGAGTGGGGAGCAGACCAGCCCCTCGCTTTCTGGGGGGGGACACACAGACATAGGTGACAATGACCGAGACATACATGCCAATGACACAGTGGGATTGAGTGCACCCTCAGAAGGTTTCATAGGATCACAGGATCATTTTGGTTGGAAAAGCCCCTCCAGATCATTGAATCCAACCGTTCCCCCAGCCCTGGCACTGCCCCATGTCCTGAGAACCTCATCTCCGTCTGTCCAACCCCTCCAGGGATGGTGACTCCAGCACTGCCCTGGGCAGCCTGTTCCAATGCCCCACAGCCCTTTGGGGAAGAAATCATCCCAAATTTCCAACCTCAACCTCCCCTGGTGCAACTCGAGGCCGTTTCCTCGCTGAACCCCCAGCTCCCTCAGCCGCTCCCATCACACTTGTGCTCCAGCCCCTTCCCCAGCTCCGTTCCCTTCTCTCAACTCAATCCAGCACCTCAAGGCCTTTCTTGGTGTGAGGGGCCCAAACTGACCCCAGGATTTGCAGTCTGGTCTCACGAGCACCCAGGACATTATGAGCACCACAGGGGGACCCACCAGCTCCCCCCAGCCCCGTTCCCCCCACCCCGGGTGTCCCTTACCGCACTGCTCGGGGGGTTTGTTGTGGGTCTGGAAGAGGTGCTGCCGGGGGTTGCGGAAGATGCTGCCCCAGGGCACCTTCTGCAGGAAGCAGAGCTGGGGGTTGTGGTGGACGAGGACCATCCCGCTGCTGATCTCCCGCAGGGCGCGCAGCCCCAGCGCCCGCACCCCCAGATCCCGCAGCGTCAGCGAGTAGGCGCCGCTGCCGAGACACCGCCGGGTGAGCACGGGGACCCCCCCAGAACGCCCCCACGTCCCCCACCGCGTCCCCAGCCCCGCTCACTTGTGCAACACGCGGCCCCGGATCACCCGCAGGTTTTGGAAGACGCCCAGGTCCGACATGCCGGGGGGCCAGGCGGCGATGTAGAGGAAACCTGTGGGGAGACGAGTGTCACTGTGACCTCCCCATGTGCCCCCCAGCCCCATTTACAGCCTCCCCGGCTCCCCCCGCTCTCACCCGTCAGCTCCTCCAGGCTCTCAAAGATCCGCAGCAGCTTGGGGTCCAGGGCGGGTGTGTTGGTGCTGGGGTCTCTGCCGGGCACAGGAGGGAGGTTGGAGGGGGTGGGGGTCCCGGGGGGGTCCCGGTGGCCGCTTGTGGGCTCGTGGGGGGGTCCTTACCCGGCGAAGGTCTCCGGCAGGAAGGCCAGGCTGCCGAATATCTTGGTGCAGCCGCTGAAGTGCTGGATGTTGGAGGCGTTGACGGCGCGGACGCCCTTTAGGAAATCCACCCCCAGCCCGTAGCACACTGCGGGGGGCACGGCAGGGCTGGGGGGCTCCGCCGGGACCCCCGCTCCCCCCAGAACACTCACCGCTCCTGCCTCGCCAGCCACGGAGGGACCCCCAAAGCGCTTGGCCAGCACCCCAGGGCCTCCCCCTTAGGACACGGCCAGCACACCCCAGGGTCCCCAGGGCCCCCCCAGGTGCCAAGGGGGCGCTGCTCACCCTCCGGGCAGGGTTTGCTGCACTTCTCGCACTTCTGCACGTTGTTGACCGTCACCTCTTGGCTGTTCTGGGGGCACACGAGGGTGCAGGATCCCACCTCTGTCGCCAGGTAGTTATCTGGGGGGGTGAGGAGGGGGTCAGGGCCGCAGTGGCTCAGCAGCGTCCCCCCCCCCCGCTGCCACCACACGCACAGGGACACTGGCTGACGCAGCTGGCACCGAAGGTGTAGCGCCCGTCGCGGTTGGGCACCGACTCGAAGGTGTCCGAGTTGTAGATGACGAGGGGGGGACAGTGCAGCTCGCAGATCCCACTCCGGTTGAAGTTCAGGCAGGCCTGGTGGGGGGGGGACAATGGATATGGATATGACCCCCCGGGCTGTGTCCCCGCGGGCCCCCCCGGTGTCCCGGCGCTCACCAGGCAGTCGGAGTGCTTGGGGCCGGTGCAGCCGGCGGCGCATTGCTCGTGGCAGCAATCCGTCGGCTTCGTGCCCTTGCAGCGCGGGCAGCCGTGGCAGATGCTGTTGGTCACTGTGGGGGGGGCACAGAGCCGTGCTATGGGGACGAGGACCCCCCAAATGCCTCCCCCCTCCTCCCCAGGGGATGGCCCCAGGATGGGGTGTAGGGGGATTCCCAGGGCAGGGATTTACAGGGGGTGAGGGGAGCCCCCCCCAGGGTAAGGATTTGGGTGCCAAGTAAGGGACAATGGGTCAGATAAGGGGGCTCCAGAGCAGGGATGCTGGGGAGCTGGCGGGGAAGCAGGAGGTCCAGGGGGTCTCTGGGGACAGGATTTAGGTGACAAGTTGGGGGCAATGGGACAGGGATGTGGGGGTCCCCAGAGCAGGGATTCTGGGGAGCTGGGGGGGGCAACTGGGAAGTCCAAGGGGGCCTCTGGTGCCAGGATTGAAGTGGCGAGTTGGGATTAATGGTGCAGGGACATGCAGAGGGATGGGGGGGGTCCCCAGAGATTTCGGAGGGGCAGGCAGGGTTTTGGGGGTCCCGGGGGGGCAGAGGGGTCTGTACTCACGCGTCTGGCAGTCCCGCGGCCCCTCGCCCCAGCAGTGCCCCTCGGGACACAGCGCCCGGCAGTCGGGACCTGCGGTGAGCGCGGTGATGCCGGGGGGCGCTGGCAACCCCCCGAGCCCCCTCCCTGGGCCCAGGCCGCCCCCCCAGCCCCCCCGGGGTGCTCACAGCTGCGGCTGCGGGTGCTGTCCACGAGGGTCTCGCCACGGAGCTCGTTGTGCCGGTGGAAGATGTCGGCCCAGAGGATGGTCTCCTGGAAGCAGAGCTGGGGGTTCCCCTCGATGCGCACCCCCCCTTTCAGGATCTCTGTGCAGGGACAGGTGCGGGAGGTCAGCATGGGGAGGGGGGGCTGCAGCCCCATGGGGACACCCAGCCCTGGGCAGGGAGCTGCCACCACCCCATGGGGACACCCAGCTGTGGATGGGGGGGACATACAGTCCATGGGGACACCCAGCCATGGATTGGGGCAATCTGCCACCCCATGGGGACACCCAGCTGTGGATGGGGGGGACATACAGCCCCATGGGGACACCCAGCTCTAGATAGGGACCTGCCACCCCATGGTGACACCCAGCCATAGACTGGGGGGACCTGCAGCCCCATGGTGACACCCAGCCCTGGATTGGTGGGACCTGCAGCCCCATGGGGACACCCAGCCCTGGGCAGGCACCCAGTGCTCCAGGCAGGGACTGTTGGGGACCAGCACCCCCAGGCAGGGACCCCCAGCCCCCCCAGCGCCCCACGGAAGGTGTCCCTGACCTGTGAGGTGCCTCATGCCGAGCTGGCGCAGCCCCGCGGTGCCGGCGGGGCCGGCGTTGCCCACCACGGCCAGGGCGTAACGCTCCTGGAACAGCTGCGTCCCCCGGATGATGCGCAGGTTCTGCAGCTCCAACCCGCTCACTTGGTTCTCGGCGATCAGCACGTAGCCCTGCACCTCCTTGATGTCCTGGGGACAAGGGGACACTGTGAGGGGCACAGCCAGACCCCCGCTGTGCCCCACACAGGGGTTTTTTTCCCCCGTTTTGCGCACCTTGAGGAAAGCGGTGTCGGCATCGGGGGGCAGGTAGGTGAGCTCCAGGTTGCCCTGCACCACCTGGCAGCCCTGGTAGAGGTGCCGCAGGGTCTCGTAGTGGCTCTCGGGGCTGGAGGGACGCAGCAGCTTCATGTCGGTCCCCGTGCAGACTGCGGGGACACGGTGGGAGCTCAGCCGGGGGTCCCGTCCCCTTCGTCCTCACCCCCGCAGGAAAGCGACCCTGCTTTGGCACCACCGGCGGCCGCAGGAAACGCCGCGGATCCGGAGATGGACGATTATCTCCCAACAGCTTCCGATGGGTTTCCTGGATCTCCCGCCCCGGCACGCGGCAAAACTGCTCCCGCTTTGGCAGCCGGCCCCCGCGCGAGGGACACCGGGGGCCCATGTCACCCTGTCCCCACAGCGGGTGTCGGGGGCTGAGCTGGGACCCGCAAACCCAGATCTTGCTGCAAACCCCCCCCGGGTGCCCCGTGCCGGGGGCCGGAGCGGGGGCCGCGGGCAGGAATGCTCAGCCCACGCGGGCGGGGGGGGCCGCGCCGAGACAAGACCCGATTGTTGAGCGGTGGCGGCTGCCGGAGCCCGGCTGGCCCCGTCCCACGGGGGTTTCTGGCCAGGGGACCATCCCCGGGGTATCGGGGGACGGGTTTGGGGTGCAGGAGCCCGCCCTGGGCCCCGTGTCGGGCGGGTGAGTCACGGCCATGGGTGGCACCGGGGCCCCCGGCCGCCCGCTCCCGGCAGGAACCGCCTTTTCAGGTCGGGCGTGTTTGGGGAGCAGCGGTGACGCAGGGCTGGCGGGCACGGCCCAGCCCCGGCGCGCCCGCGGCCCCCACCGCAACAGACCCCTGCGCCCCAGCTCTGCTCCGACACCCCCCCGGCGCCACCGCCGTCCCCTCCCTGCGTATGGGACAAGGGGACACTGAGGCACACGAGCTTGGGCAGCCGTACCCTGCCCTCCGCCCGGGTTTGGCGTCCCTGTGCCTGGCTGGAGGGGCCACCGGCCGCACCATGGCTGAGTGACAGCCCCTGGTGCCGGCAGCTGCCTGCACGGCCTCGCGGCTGCCGGCCACCTCCTCTGCCTGCCGCAGGGCCACCGAGTCACAGAGAACCCCCGGGCACAGCTGGGGTGCCCCCCAAATTTGGGGTTCAGCTCTCAGCCTACTGCGGTGGCTCTGGCTGAGCACGGAGGGTCCCCCCAGGAGGAAACGGTGCCATCGCGGCGAGCGGCCAAAGCTCAAGGTCTGCCCCACGGCGCGGGCAGGGGGTGCTGGCTGTCCCGGGCGAAGGGCAGGTGGGATGGGAGCGGGGATGGATCCTGGCGGGATCCCGGCTGCATCCGGTGGGTTTCGGTCCTGCCGGCTGCCCTGGGTCCCCAGCCGGGCACCGGGAGGGCAGGCGGTGACCTGTCCCTGTGGGCAGTGCCACCGCGGATCGTCCCGTGTGCCCGCAGGTGGCCACCGAGGGGTCTGGCAGAGCCCCCGGCCCCGTGCCCACAGGGCTGCACTGGCCCCAGTTGTCACCAAGCTGGGGCTGCCGGTCATCCCCTCCTGGCCAACATAAGGATTTGGCCCAAGGGACGGCGCTGGGGACATTGGGACACACCAGTGTGTCCCCAACCCAGAGCTGGGAGCTCCCCAGGCACAGACCCTCTAAGCAGGGTAAGCCGTGGGGTGCCAGGAGCAGAGGGGACCCTGCATGTCCCCACGGCCCTGCCCCACAACCCTGCATCGCTCATCCCCACCGCGCGTTTGCTTCCCAAAACGCCCCCGGTGCCAGACCTGTCCCCCCAACGCGGGGCTCAAACCCTGCGAGCCACTTCTGGTGGCCACCTTGGGGCCACCAGCCCTGTCCTTGTCCCCCTGCCAGCCACTTCTGGGGCTGCTGGTGGCCACCTTGGGGCCACCACCCCCGTCCTTGTCCCCTGCTAGCCGTGTCCCCGCCGAGGCCCGGGGCCAGCGCTCCTGCCCGGGCTGCTCCCCGCTCCCTCCCGGCCGCTCTCCGGGCTGGGCAGGGTGCGGCACGTCGAGAATGTGGATGGGAGCGACGGGGACGCACCCACCCAGCCACCCACCCGCTCCTGCCCCGGCACCCCGCGGCTCCCTGCCCTGCACCCCGAAACTTCCCCGTGGCGCCGGGAAGGGAACCCCGGGAATTTGGGGTGCCCACCCCCGGCGCTGTTTCCCCGGGAGTTACCGGAGCTCTGGCTGCAGCCGGGGGGGGTCCCCGCTCCTTGGGGCGGTACCGGGTTCCCCAAACTCCTCCCGGGGCAGCGGACCCGGGACTCGTCCCGCTCGGGGGGGGCCGGGGCAGAGCGGGCAGGGCAGCCCCGTCCGGCCCAGCGCCTCCCAGTCCAGCCCAGTCCGGCCCCCCAGTCCCTGCAGGCGATCGCGACGCGGGGACGCGGTGCCCGCGGCGGGGACAACCGGGGGCGACCGAGGGGGCACCGGGAGGGATCGGAACGGGGGAGGTCCCGTCACTTTCAACCGAGCAACCCCCGTGCACGCTGGACCCTCAGCTTGCTGCCCCCCCCACTGCTCCCCGGTCCCCTCCCGGTCCCCCTCGGTGCTCCCCCGGTGCCCCCGGTGTCGGTCGCTCCCGTGCAAAACTTTGCACAAAGTCCCGCCGACACCGGGGGGGCCGCTCCTGCGGCCCGGTGTCCTCCCTGTTCCCGCTGTCCCCTCGCTCCCCGCTGTCCCCTCGCTCCCCGCTGTCCCCCCCACCCCCGGTCCCGGTCCCGGTCCCGGTGCGGTCGGACCCACCTTCGGCGGCGGCGGGGGGGCCGCAGAGGGCGGCGAGCAGGAGCCCGGCGCAGAGGCAGCGTCCGGCGGGGATCATGGTGCTCAGCGCGGGCCGCGGCCCATGGCCCCCGCCGGCCGCTCCGGGAAAGTTTGCGGTGCGGAGCCGCCGCCTCCCGCCGCTCCCGGGCTCCGCCTGGCGGGGC
>VWYH01001669.1:436409-472104 GCA_013399365.1 Pampusana beccarii | reverse complement strand
TGGGGACCCCACAAACCCTGGAGCCCCATTGCAACCTTTGAAACCCCCTCCCCAATCCCATGGGGACCCCACAAACCCTGGAGCCCCATTGCAACCTTTGGAACCCCCTCCCCAACCCCATGGGGACCCCAGAAAGCCCCCAAAGCCCCATCGTGACCCTTGAAACACCCCCTACAGCCCCAATACCCCCTGAACACCCCAAACCCTTGGGCGCCCTCAAGCACCCAGCACCCCCCACCACGTCCGCAGCACCCCAAGGCCCCACGGGTGCCCCTCACCCCTCCTCGGGCCGGGTGCTGAGCTCCAGGTCCAGCCACTCGGCGCTGAAGGTCTCGCGGCGCCCCGAGTCTTCCTCGCGCACGTGGCAGCCGAGGCGGGCGCCCGCCAGCCGCCCCCCGCTGCGCAGCACCACGCTGCTCCCCGCGCTGCGGCCGCCGGCCCCCACCATCCCGGCACCCCGCGTCCCCCCCGCCAGGACAGAGCCGCTTATATCCCCAAACCGGGGCTATTTTGGGACGTGTCGCTGGCACCGGGGGGGACGGGAGGGTGCCAAGGGCCTCCTCGCGGGCTGGCCCTGGGGACACGTGTCCGCGCGGTGTGCCCGCTGGGGACCCGGAGCGCTGCGGTGGCACCCGCAGGGTTGGGGGGTGCAGGACCCCCGGGCGCTGGCCCAGGGCACGTTTGGCCTTTCCCTGTCCCCCCCACCCCAGCACTGGCACCAGTCCCCAACATTAGCGATGGACCCCGGAGGTGTTAACGGCTTCGCGGGTGGCGCTGCCAACGCGGTGCCCATGTCACCCGGTGTCACCCACCCACGGTGGCCCCATCACCCCAGGTCACCCACCCGTGGTGGCCCCGTCACCCCGTGTCACCCACCCACCCATGGTGGCCCCACTGCTGCCCACAAAGGGCCATTGGGGTCCCATCCTGGTGTGTTCCCCCCACGGGGGCAGGGGGTGCTGGTGACAGGGTCCCCCCAGCCAGGTTATTTGTGGGGCGGACAGGCGGGGGCTGTGGACAGACGGACACTCACCGGGTGTCACCGGCTGGGGCTCACGGGGCTGTCACAGCTTCCCTGGGGGACACGGGGCTCCAGCGCCCCCCCACCCCGAGATGTCACCCCACAACTGTGGTGGGCCCATTGCAGGGGGAACAACCCGAGGGCTGGGGGACATTTGGGGAATCCACGGGGACACCCAAGGAGGTGCCGGTGCCACCACAGGATGGGGGACAATGACAGGGCCTGGGGGGCCCATCCTTTGAGCCGGGGGGGTCCGGGTTACCCCAGCCCCCCCACCCCGGGTTACAAAGGGCACGTGGAAGCTGAGGGGCTGCAAACAGTGCACGGCTTTTTATTCTGACGCCCCCCCTGTGGGCGGAAGGGGGGCGGACCCCCCGAAATGAGGGGCAGAGAGCCGGGGGGGGGCCAGCGTGGGTGCTCCCCCCTCCCCACAGCGCTGCCGCGTGTGCCCCCGCGCTGTTCCCATTTATAGCGCAGAACACGGCACCGGCGCTCGCAGGTAGAAAGAAGCTGCAGTCGCCCCCGCATTCCCCCCCACACCCCCCCCAAAAGGGATAAAAGTCTCTGCTTTAAGGCAAATCGTGCTCTGCGCCCCCCCCAGAGCTGCAGGGGGGGGACACGAGCTCAGCCCAGCCCCGGGGGGGCAGCCCAAAGCACCAGGGAATAGTCTGGGGGGGTCCCTGTGTCAGAGCCCCCCCATCCCTGCCCGCAGGGGGGGGTCACAGCCCTGGGGGGGCTTCGTGTGGACGGGGAGAGGGGACAGAGCTGTGTCCTCACTCCAGTGTGGCCTTTTCCTCAGGCCCCTCTTGTGGGGCACAAATACAGCAGTTGGGGGGGTCACAGATGAGCCCCCAGCCCTGTGTGCGGGGCAGGGGGGGTCAGACCCCAGGAGGGGGTCAGGGGTTTGGCACGCAACAGTCAGTGGGTGCAGGACCCGGGTAGGGGGGAGCCATGGTGGGGGAAGGCGCTGAGCCCCCCCCGGCCTCAGCCCAGCTGTTAGTACAGGGCACCCGCTCCCGGGGGGCACGGCGAGGCCCCGGGGGCCGCAGGTCCCCCCTGTCTGTCCCCAGCCGCGGGGGGAACGTCCGGCGGGGCAGGTCCCGCTGCTCAGGCCTTGCCGGAGAGCTCGGCCACGCGCTGGCGCAGGTGGAACGCGAACTCGAACATGGTGGCGGCCAAGCTCTGGTGGATCAGGTACCGGGGCAGGCGGCCCTGCGGGGACAAACACAGGGACAGGGGTCACGGAGTGACAATGACAGGGTGGCTGGTGCTAAGGGACCCCTGGGGATCCCCAGCCCAGCCCCGCTCACAGGGTCACAGAGCAGATCCCACAGGATCCCAGGCGGGTTTGAATGGCTCAGAGAAGGAGACTCCACACCCGCTCTGGGCAGCCTGGGCCAGGCTCTGGCACCGCAAAGGAAAGAAGTTTCTCCTCGTGTCCACATGGACCCTCCTGTGTTTCAGTCTGTGCCCGTTGCCCCTCACCCTGGCGTTGGGCACCACTGAACAGAGTCTGGTCCATCCTCTGACACCCACCCTGAGATATTGATCCCATTGAGCAGATCCCTCTGAGCTTCTCCAGCTCAACAGCCCCAGCTCTCTCAGTCCCTCCTCATCACAAGGATGCTCCAGACCCCTCAGCACCTTCCCAGGGGGGGCAGGATGGAGGAATCGCTGGGTTTGGGGCTGGGGGGCTGATCCCCACCCCAACCCGAGCAGCGCAGCGGCAGCCACCGCTCTGCAGGAGTTCGCTCCGGGGGAGGAACTAAAACTTGATTTCTCTAAAAACATTAAAAAAAAAGCAAACCCTTGCACGACTCAACTCCAACCGCCTCGGCCTGCGATCTATTATGCGAGATGCATCAAAAAAAAGATAATCCTCGTTTCTGCGGGGGAAGGGAGCTGAGGAAGGGCTGGGGGCAGCGCCGGGGGCTTGCGGAGGGTCCTGGGGCAGAGGAGGGGTCTGTGCACAGGCAGGGATGGGCAGAAAACTGCCCTGGGGGGTCAGGTGGGCACAGGAGGGACCCCCCGCCTTGGAACAGGCAGAGATTGCTCCCTGGAGCAGGTTTGGTGTGCAGGAGACCGTGGGATCATCAGCCCAGGGGCCATTCCAGACGCTTCCCCGAAAGGAGCTCCGGGGTGAAGCTGCGTCATGGCCACAAACACACACGCGTGTGTGTAATTCTCACCCTGGGCCGCAGGAAGGGATGAGCCATGTGCTATAAATACTTCTCCAGGGCCAAAGGAAATCGCGAGGGAGCCCGGAGAGGGGTCTGTGCACCAGCACGGCCCTTCAGGAAGGTGGTGGAAGCGGCTGCCAGGCGGGTTATTAATAACTTGGCTGCTACGACACTGCTTGCAGCAGCAGCGGGTGAGAGATCTCCGGCCCGGGAAGCGCAAGGAGCATCTTTTCATCTCGCACAACCAAAACGGGTTTGTTATCCCTCGTTAGCGAGGGGTGGAAGAGGCGTCGGAGCCAGATCCGTGCAGGAAAACACATCTCTGGGGCTCTGCTCCCGCGCTCGCTGCCCGGGCAAACGCTCCCAAAAATCCTTCCCGAAGCGTTTTCTGAGGCGGGCGGGAGCCGATGGGCTTTGTGGGGAGGGAGGGACGTGGGAGGGGAGGGGGCCGCGGCAGCGAGTGCTGAATGGAGCCTTTGTGCTCGCTGCCGCAGCGCCGGCTCCACGCTCCACGTCAGCCTTCGGCGGAGGAGGAAAACGGGGCCAGCTCCGCTGCCCCCAGCCCGGCTCCCTCGGCCTTTTGTCTGGGACACCCGCGGGGACTCGACTCGCCATTCCCCACATAGCGCCGGAGCCGGGGGATGTCGCATGGCGGATACAGCCCCACAGGCGGGGGGTGGCCGAGTTCGGGGGGTGTCAGGGAATCGCCACACGCCACTGTTTTTGGTCCCTAAATAGGATAAAAATCTCCTCTCCACCAGAGATGTGAAAGCCCAGTTGAGATCTCTGCCAGGGGAGGAAGAGCTTCCCCACCTCACGCTTTTTTTGCGGGGGGAAAAAAAGGGGGATTTTCAGGTGGTGTTTAAACTCCGCCAGCCAAATTCGAGTCCCTTTGAAATGGAGCCGCTTCCAGAAGCAGCAGCAGGCGCAGGGAGCCGGTCCTGAGCACGCCGGGGACGCCGCTGAGCTCTGCTGGGGACGGGAGACGGCGAAGAGCCGTTTTATTTTTACCTTCAGATCCGTGTTGAGAATCCAGATGAAGGTGCAGATCCTGGGGTTGCTGGGACATTTCAGCACGATGAATCCTCCGGGTCCGTTCTCACCCCTGCGGGGAAGCAAAAGCACAAGAGTCAGAGCGGGGACCGGCTGAAAAAAACGTTTTCCAGCGCTTTGGGGTGAACGGTGTGGATCCTGCGGCCGCCCCCCCTGCCTGCAGAGCCTCGTGGGGCGCCAGCAGATGCTCGGAGGTGCAGGAAAGGCAGCATTCCCACAGGTGCTTTGGCAGCAGTGGTGCCAGAGCCGCCGGCTGAGCCGCAGCTTCTGCCTCTGGGCCGTGCCAGCCCGGCCAACAGCGGCAATTCACCCGCGGGGAGGTTTCCGAGGAAAAATCCTGGGGAAACGGGGGAAAAGAAGAGGCTCCCCCAGGAAAAACGAGCGGGCAGGGAAGCTCTGCGCAGTCACCACAGCCCCCAGATCCTTCTTCACACCATCTGATCCATCTCGGAGAGGAGAGCTGTGCTCACACACAGCCAAAATACACATTCCCCTCTTTAGGATCACACTATTTTTGCTGCATCCTTTTGTAAAAAAGATTTTTCTAGGCCCTGAAGTCCCCAGCTCTTAAATAGACTGAGGCAGCTCTAATGGCTCCGAGTTAAAATGTCAATTACTTTAACCAGATTATTAGGAAAAACAAAGTCAGTGCGCGCAGTGGCACAGCTGGGCCCCGGGCAGCGGAGCAGACAGCAACAAGGAGTCCTTGTTCCATGAAAATAACCCCGCCGGGATCCATCAGCGGCTGGGCAGAGCTGCCCCTTCGGAAGGGGAGAGGCCAAAGCCCCGCCGAGGTTTCGGGAGCTGCTCCATCCTGACGCAGCTCGTTTCCCCCATGGGACCATCTCTCGGTGTCCGTAGCCTTTAAAGTCAGCTTACGAAAAGCAAAAGGCATCCGAGAGGTGCAACGCGAGCCACGGGCAGCTGTTTACCGCCCTCCGACATGGCAACTGGCCCTTGTTTGGGAATTAACTGTTACATAAACAGGATGCAGACTGGGTCGGGGTTTGCGCTGTTACTGGTCGGCACCTCCAGTCCCCTGAGCCGAGAGCTGGGAAACGCCCGAGCGGCACTCGGAGTTTCTTTAACAAAGGGAGAAGAACAAGGGAAGCCAAGGTTTAGTTCCACAAACAGATTAGCTTCCTGCAAACGCTGCCAGAAAGACAGCAGGGTTTGCATTTAAGTGGCTCTTTGCCCTGAAGCTTAAGTAAAACGAGTGTGTCAGATATCAGCTAAAAAAAAAAAACCAAACCAGAACCTGCCTCTTACCTGACATACTTGGAGAGCGGAGGCTTCAGGCTGTGCGTGGTTGACATCCCTGAGGAAACGTACCTGTCTCTTCTTCTCTCGATCCGGCGCACGTTCACGAAATCCCTAAGGAAAGAAAAGGGCGCCGACTGCTTTAAAACACGCGCGGGGCTGGGAAGGAGCAGATCCCGCTCTCCGGATTGCTGGGAAAGGTCATGGCAGGAGTTTGTCAACGTGGTTATCAGGGAGACCGACCGACTGACCGGGACTGAGCTCTGAGGCTCCTGCCAGAAATGTCTGGAGGAGAATTCAGGGGCTCGTGGCCTTTGGGAGCATCACCGGCTGACACCGGTGCTCCTGGTGCCTTAGGAGGGTGTTCATGGGTGCTTAGGGAGCTCAGTGAAAACAGACAGCGGAATAAACTGACCTCGGGGACACGACACCGCCCGCGGCCCCAGCTGCCACGTCGTACGAGATGATCGTGTTGTCTTCAACCCGCTGCAAGATCTGGGAGGAGGGGAAACAAAAGAAATATTCCCTCAGATTGTGTCTGCAGGTCCGCACGTGCCAAGAGCCGGGCGACGTGGACCCTGCCCCGAAACAGCGCCGGGTTTCAAAGCAACCAGAGGGTTTTTAGCAGCTGATCCAACGCTGAGGGGGACGAGAGCTTCGGCAGCGCGTGCACAGGATCGTCACCTGCCCTGGGACTGGTCCCGCTGCGTTTCAGGGGGGGGCACAGGCGTCGCCTCTGGATCCCCCATCACAGCAACAGCGCAGAACGCCCTGAATCTAGCGAGCAAACGCAGGTTTGGCTCAGCCGCGGCCCATCTCCCTGCCCACCTCGTGGCTTTTTGGACGGGCACACGCATGCAGCTGGCGGCCGCGGAGCATTCGCATCGTACGGATGAGCGGCGGAGATTTAACGCCTCAGCGCCTCGGACCCAGCTCAGCTCCAGCAAGGACCCGGGCGCCACCGACAGCCGGTGCTGGGCCGGGGGAAGCGTCAGCTCTCCGCTCCAAGGAGCTCCTGTGATTAAGCCATCTTTGTCCGGCACGCTCACCTGGCAAGCTGCCACCGTTCTGTTCCACAGGATCATCTTCTCGGGCTGGAGAATAACCTCCTGGTAAACCGTCTCAGCAGAGCACTGCAGGAAAGCCTGAGGACAGAGCCAGAGCCGTCAGCCAGTCCCCCCTCCCCGGCAAGGATTATTTTTAAGGAACGCCAGGCAGATCACAAAGAACGACTGGGCTAATACAGGAGGGGAGCCTGGGCTGGCAAAGCCAGGGCTGTCACCTCTGTGTCACTGTGCTCCTGTTCCCAGGGCGCACGCGGAGTCAGGACAGAGCAAAGCTCGGGTTTTGGCAGTGGCTGAACTGCTGCCGAGGGCTGTGCTGGTGTGAGAGGGCAAATGTCTGTGTGTAACACAGCCGGACAGACGGACTGTGGGGCTGGCTCCTCTCCCACCCTCACCCCGCTCCATCAGTTCTGCTGTGCGCGTTATCGCTTCGGGAAGCGGCCGAAAAGCTCTTCTGAGCTCCAGCACATTTATTTCTCCACGTCCCCACGGGACGGGGGATCTTTGGAGGCAAACGGTTAACGCAATAAAGTGGGACCATCCAGTTTTTTTCCCTCGTGAACACAGAGCCGCTCCATCGGCAGCTCCTGCCAACGAGGCAACATATGCACTGGAACAAAGAAAAGCCACCGCAGCACCGACGCTTCATTAAAGCGTGGTTTACAGCCAAGCCGCTCCGGCGAGAGGGCAAGGCTCTTCCGAGCAGCTCTGCTCCATGCCAGGCAGCAGCAGACGCAGGCTCAGCCCTGGTCTTGCTGGCAATTAGTTGCAATTAGCCTCCTTGGTCAGATTAGTCCTAGACGCTGGGGTTGGAAACGAGTCTTGCGATCACCTGCTCCCGTTTCTACCAGCAGAGACCAGGGCCCAGCGTTATTTGCTGGGGAGTTTGTCTGCCGGCCAAGGGGTTTTCCTGGAGAGATTCCCTGGAGCGTGCAAGTGCGGTTCATCTGTCTTGAGCAAAGAGAGCGTGTTTTGCAGCCTGACCTGTCCTGCCAGGGCCAGGAGAGAGGGGAAGGCAGAGCCGCGGCTCTGAGCAGACCAGTCGCCTTTTGCCTGTGCCTCACAGCGATCCGGGAAGCTTCTTACCTTTAAAATAAAGGTCTTGCCGTGGAAAGGTATTTCAAAAGTGTAAACAACATCACCAAAGTCCTGCGCAAGAAATAAGAAAGTCACGTTTGCGTTAGGAAAATAAACGGCTTCCATCTGGGGGTGAAGTTTGCAAAACGCTGAGCAGTGTTGTTCTGAAGGACCCCCACTGTCCCCTGTCCCCGCTGTGACACCAGGCGATGACCCCGGCTCAGCAATGGCACAGAGCACATTTCAGATGCACGTGCACAAATTTCCATCAACAAAACAATAGCCAGAGAGGCAGCGGTGATGAGACAGAAAAAGAAACCGCCCCGTGCCAGCCTGTAAACTCGCCGTCAAGGTCAAATTCCCTTTGTAACAAGGGGTAGGAGAGAGGAGTTGCTTTGCCAACGCTGCTGTTGTTACTGCTGTCCCAGAAGAGACTCCCGGGGGGATTCGGGATGGGCAGACGATAACCTTTCATCGTTAGCCCTGTGTTAAACTCTGATTAGTCTATTTAAATCCATCCCCCCCACACTTCGGATAAAGAAAACAATCTGCCCAGCTAGTTTGGCATCAGACAACAGATCACTTGACAGGGGAATTTGAAAGACCAGATGAGGCTGCAGTTTGCAGGACTCTCACCCCCATCGTGCTGTGAGCCCACAAGCAGAAAGCGTGGTTGGTTTTAGGGGGCAGAGACGCTGCCCCATTCTCACCACCCCACTGGAGAGAGAAAGGAACTGTAGGTACCCCCGAAAACTCTGCTGTAGCTCAGGGAACGAGCCGGCACGGTGAGGAACGCGGCGGGGCGAGGTTCGCTTTGCTCTGTGCACCTCTGTGCTGCCCCGAAGCAAGAGCCATGACGTGCAAAACCCTTTGGCAAAGCCACAGCGGACAGATACGTCCCAAATTCACACCCCAGCACCCACGAGGTCCCTGTCCTGGGGAAGGGGGGGACACAAACAGCTTTGGGGGTGGCAGGAGGAGTCTGTTCCTGCTCCCAAAGCTGGCCAGAAAGGCCAGACCCAGCTTGGCTCGGTCTCCCAGCACCTCAAAGGCATTTTGTGGTGGAAAAAGAGCAGAAGCTGCAGCGACAGGACAGGGCTGGGATGTCCCCACTGTCCCCACAGCGGCCGCTCAGCATCCCAACGCGTGCCAAAGGTGAGGTGCCCACCCCGCCGTCCAGAGGGACGAGCGATGGGCTCTCTCCTGTCAAACAGGAAGGCAATTAAACGTCTAATTAAATAAGAGGGGATTTTACATTTAACTGAACTGGAATAGATCCCTAATTCAATCAGGTCGTTGTAACGCTTGTTAATTTTTCATGGCGCAAGGAGGTTTCAAAAGCCTCGTTTGTCCTCGCGGTTTTCGCTGAGCTGCCCGCGCTTTGTGCCGGCAGGTGGGGCGGGGAGGGGGCACGGACACTTGCATTGTTTTTCTCGAACTTCCAGTTCTCCTCCTGGGCGAGGATTTGGTCCACAACCTCCATCGCGTCTTTGCCTTGTCGGATATATTCTTTCTCCTAGGAGAGGAGGGAACATTTCATTAGCTGGGGTTGCAGAAACGCTGAAACGCGCGCGCAAGGCTCGCTGCCCCACTCCCAGGGCTGGCAGAGGGAAATGGGAGATTTCCCATCACCGCACCACAGAAATCTCTTAATTTGGGTCACAGAGGCCTCATTTTAGAGCTCAAAGTCACGCCTCCCGCCCTGGCTTGTATCCACACACCAGCTGCGTCCACCAGCGAGTCTCCCGCCTGAACGTCAGCGTTTCCAGCAGGCAAAGGGCTCCGAGACACACAACCTGCAGTTTACCTGAGCTGTCAGCGCCTTCCTCCCCGCACCTTCCTCGTCCGACTCATTGTCCGAGCCTGGGGGGAAGCAGACAATTAACACAGGGCTGATGAACACCACTTGTACATAGAATAGAACCATGGAACGGTTTGGGTGGGAAGGGAGCCTCAAAGCTCATCCAGTCCAACCCCCCTGCTGTGAGCAGGGACACAGAATCACAGAATCATTTTGTTTGGAAAAGCCCCTCAAGATCATCAATCTGACCATTCCCCCAGCCCTGGCACTGCCCCATGTCCTGAGAACCTCATCTCCGTCTGCCCAACCCCTCCAGGGATGGTGACTCCAGCACTGCCCTGGGCAGCCTGTTCCAATGCCCCACAGCCCTTGGGGGAAGAAATCATCCCAAATTCCCAACCTCAACCTCCCCTGGTGCAACTTGAGGCCGTTTCCTCTGCTCCTGGCGCTTGTTCCTTGGGAGCAGAGCCTGACCCCCCTGGCTCCAAGCTCCTTTCAGGCAGTTGCAGAACTCGGGGAGGAGGTGCTTATGGAGCTGAGCAGCCCCAGGAGGAACGTCGGGAGGGGAACACGCCTGGGAAATGAGGAGAGGACGTCCTACCTGCGAAGGATTCCGGCGGGGAGTAGAACTGTCCCTCGGAAAGAGCTCCGGGGTAGAGCAGGGGCCCACGAGAGGCCGCAGCCTGGGCCGCCAGGTACCCTGCGAACCAAAGCACTGCGTTTGACACACGCGACACCCAGGCCTTCGACACCGCGGGGTCCCAGGGCCCCCACCCAACCACCGTCCCGGCCGCTTTCCTCCAGATACAGCTGTTTTTTTCGCACCGACACCAGCCAGCCCACAAGCTTTTCAGCTCCTGTTGCCTCATCTTTTGTTTGAGACGTTTTATCTGCATGGAGATCAATGGGTTCTTTTGCCTGTCAAATCCAAAGGCGATTAAGCATCTAATTAAATAAGAGCTTCCCCTGGAAGCAATTTGGAACCTGAGCCTAATCCAATAGAGGCATTAAACACTTGATCATTTTTTATCTTAAAGCCTCCTTGCAAGACCCAAACATCCTCTGGTGTTTTCCAGTCAGTCAGAGCATTTCTGATTGAGCCCCGCTTGACAAATACTCCGTTTACGTGCCATTTCTCAGCCCTTTCTCACCAGTTAAGCCTGAGAGAGCAACAAACTCCTTTAGGAAGGGGTGGCCGTGCCAGCCCAGGCTGAGCACCCGCTCCCTAGAAGCACCCTTGGAAGTTACAGGTGCCCGGCACCACGGGGTAATTTGTAATAAAACATTAGGTCAGGCTCAATCTCCATTTAGTCTTGAACTCAGAGACCAAAGGTTGTAAAATTTCACACGCCGTAGCTCACGCTGCGCCCCCGTAACGTGTCTGGGAGTGAAGCAATCCCTCTCGGAAAGGTCTCCAGCCCCGATCTGAAGACAGATATCCCGAGACAGAGAGGCCAACAGGCGCCTGGCACCTGTCCCACCGTTTCTAAACATTTTCCCCGCTGCAGAGGTGAGCTCTGTTTCCAACACGTTTGGCTTTGGGATCCAGACGTTGGGGAATTTGGCACAATTATTTTTTTTTTTCTCTCCACTCAATTAAAAGATGCTTTTTATAATCTGGTATTTTCTTCCCCTAAAGGGACTTATATACCATCGCAGAATTGAGTCAGGCACTTAACGCAGCAGCCAGCCTGGAGATCACTTCTCCATAAATGTCATCCCTGTCAAGGTGCTGCCAAAGCGGCAGAGACCCCAGGCCCGGCGGTTTTATTCTGCCAACTCCTCCCAGAGAGGAGCAAAATACTTACAGCGTTCCTCTTCTGCTTCCTGAGTGAGGACTTTAAAATCCAGGAACCAAGTCTCCAGCCAAGCGATGACAAAGGAGACAATAGGGAGTAAATAACCGAAAGCCCCTTTGGTCAGAAGCTGAGCGAAAAAAAAAAAGAAACAACAGGGAGTTTACACAAATGGGACAACAGCAGCGTCAAGGAATCACAGAGCGACTCCCCTGCGAGCCCGAGGAAACCAACCTCGGAGAGGATGACCTTCACGATCAGGAAGGCACTGGATACCAATGTAGTGACCTGAAAATATAAATTTACGGACCTCAGATCCCTGCAAACTCCAGGAGGAGCGAGGAAACTGAAAACAGGAAAGCAAAGAAATGGCCTCCTTACCGCGATGACCCACCAGTGGCGCAGCCTGACGACAGCGTAGGCCAGCAGCAGCACAAAAAACCGAAAGAAAGCCAAGACCTTGAGAAACGACAACAAAAAAAAGCCATTGACACTCGTCACTGCACCTGTCCCTCCGCCAGGTGCTGGGAGGACACAGACACGGGTGCCTGAGGACCTTGTCACCTAAACCGATGGGCTCAGGGCTGCGAACTGCCTGGTTTTGCTGAGGGCGAAGCTGCAGGGAGACCCCAGCACCCTCCCCAGGACCCAAAGGTGTTTCCTCACCCGCAGCGCTCTGAGATACTCACAAATATGTCAAAGAAAGAGGTCTGAAAACGATAGTTGATGATTTCATCCCTCAAGTTCTTCTGAATGCCGTCCTTGGTCTGAAAGGAGACAGGAGAGCAGAAAGAGCTTGAGCACGATGGGAAGAAACTAACGGGAGGAGGAACGTGGCCAAGCGGGGGCTACTGGGGGGGTCAGGTTGTGCATCGGGCACACAAATACCCACTGAATGCACAGCATGGCCTCGGGAGGGTAAAACATCCCATTTCACCCTCAATTTCACACCGAGGGGCGCGAGTCGGGCAGCCAGAGCCGGGGCAGAGCATTAAAAACTTATACTCGGGGGTTTTCTAACAGCAAAAAGCGTCTCCTTTGGCTCAGCACATCCAGTAGCACCGACCGCAACCCTCACAGCCTAAAGCCCTCGGTCGGACGCCACCTCCCACACGTGCCCGTGACCTCCACGTGTGGCTTCAGGTGACAACCATCAGCTCTATGGGAGGGGACATGGAGCAAACGAAAAGCCACGGGAAACCGCTTCTCCGTGGAAATGCGCCAAACAGAGCCAGACAATCAAAACATTCCCCCTGCGAGGGCTCTCAGGGGTCGCTCAGCAACCTGGAGGGATTTCAGGCGCAATCGTCCTCGTTGTGCAAAGCACTGAGGGGTCCCCTCTCCTCTCCCCACAACGGCTGCGGGAAACCCGATGGAAGAAGCCAAGCGGCGGGTTGAAATGCACCGGGAAAGGGGCAGAGGGAGGAGAGGAGGATGAGGGACCACCCGATTTCCTCGCAGTCTGTGTCTGTTAAGAGGCCAAACTGCTTTCTGCAATATCACACAGGAAAAAGCTCATGGAAGAGCCGTCTCGCCTGACTCCGAGATAACGCGGACCTGCCAGCCCTGCTACTTTTGACACCATAAATCCTGGTTCTCCAGAGCCTGGAATGGTTGTTTATGAGGAAGGGGCTGGCTCAGGTAACTGGAACAAATGCTTCACCTTTAGGCGATTGGTTTGAACGCGGCCCAGCTGGCCGGGGCGCGGGGACAGGCTGACAGCTGTTTGATGATCTGTGAGGAACAAGCCGGTGCATCTCAGGCCAGGTCTTGGCAGCACGGTGTCCTGGCAGCCTCCGCTCGGCCCGGCCAAGGGCAGAAGAGGCAGCCACCAGGAAACAGTCCCTCTAGGTCAGGGCTGGGCCTTCATATTCAGAGAGAGCGGGGGGAACAAAGTTCTGCGCTATTGCTTTAGCTCATTTGTGGCTACAGGACTCGCTGAGCTGCCACCAAAAGCCTCCTCCCCACACTGGGGCTCTGCTGTGAGATGCTGCAGGAGGTAAGAAAAGGGTTTGTATTCCGATTTCTGGGAGATTTTTCAGTTTAAATACAGGCCAACGCCACGGAGAAGAACCATCCGAGGCATCTCTCCATCTCTGAGAGCAGCAAGCTCGCAGGATTACAGTTTGCAGGCAACAGACATTTAACAAGGGCCAATTTGGTCGGCTTATCTCGCAGCGAAGGAAACCGTTTGATAAAAAAAGCATTAGTCATGATATAAAATCGTTGCTCTTCATAACCAGGCAAATAAGCTACCCTAATAGCTTTAAATATGCAGCATCTCAGCTCAGGGCCCAAATATCAGCAGTTAGTCACTCATTAATGGCTACCTGCACGACCTACGCTCACAATCACCCTGGTGACCGCGCCAGCAGATATTAATTCCCCAGGGCTGGATTGGCTTTGATTTGTAGACAGCAGCTGTCAAAAAAACCCAGAAAACAGGGACAAGGGCAGGGGCTGGGGTCCAAGACACCACTGGCATCGTGAGAATGTTGCCCAAGAGATGGTTTGTGCACATTTTTGGGGCACTGGGGTCTCTTCAGGATCCCAATATCGTGTGGGCAGAGCCGGGGAGCTGCTGGCTGAGGCAACCTGTTAAGTGCAGACACCCAGGAGATAAACGGGGCAGAGATAAGAGCTGCTAAGTGAGCGCAGGATCCAGTGCTGATAAATAAAGGCCAGACACCGGTGCTGGGCTCTATCTGTCCATCTCGCTTCTCCGTGGAGGTCGCTCCGTGTGAGGACGTGCAGTTCCTGGAACCCACTGCCAGCACGGCGGAAACCAGCCGGGTGCAGTTCAGGAAAAATAACCCAAAATACAGCCCAGGGAGTAAATCTGACCTGATGGGCCTGAGGTAAAGAAACTGGATTTCCCTGGTCATGGCCGCAGTCGACACAGGAGCAAACGCAGGAGCCTGCGCAGGGGCTGCGGAGGGGACCGAAACCCTCGCAGTGCCTTGAGCAGCATCTCCGGCTTTCGGGAGCTGAGATTAGTCGCTGAGATCAAAGCTCAAAGCCCCTTCTGTCGCTGCCCAACAGCCGGGCAGCCCAGAGGAGGGGTCTGCACACCCCACCCCACTCCTCTGACGCTCCTGGCAAACGCAGCTTTACTCAAAGCGAGGGGAGCAGGAGGGAAACGCGGCCAAGTGCTCGACCCGGCAATTCCGCAGCCCCAGATCTGGTTACACTGCGGCACAGAGCAGGAGATGTGACGGTGTTAACGACCCGGGACCGCCACAACAGAGCCCGGTTCCAGGAAATGCGCTGGACTTTAGTTTACGCTTAAGTGTGCGGGGGTTTCTCAGCCGGCACAAATCGCTGGGAAGAACAAACAAAGACTTGGCCCAAGACTTTTGCGACAGAGCAATTAACGGGGAGGGAACTGAATGGAAAAAAAAAAAAAAGCACAACTTAAAAGGGCAAAGACTCCATGGATTTGCTTCCCTGCAACTTACATTCAATTCGATGATCCACAACAAAGAGATGAAGAGCAGGTCGAAGGTGACGAAGAGGCAGAAGGTTCTCCTCACGTCCGAGATGGCTTTTCTCTTCTCTGGAGAGAAGTAGCAGTATGGGGAGAAGCCCTGGCTCTGGGACAGGGAGGTGCTGATGGAGGCGATGGCCGGGAGGCTTCGATCCAGGTCCTGCTGCAGATCTGCGGGTTTGTGCATCCTCGGCCCAAGAGACTTGGGTCCTACAGCAACCGGGGCAACATCGGCCACGTCAGAGCGTTGTCACCTGTGGGGAGACAGCGAGGGGACACTCAGGCCTCTGGACAGCCCTTTGTCTCTCCCCTCTAAGGGCAGATATTCCTGGTTTTAGAGCACAAGTGTGATGAGAGGGCAGTGGTGGAGTCACCATCCCTGGAGGGGCTGAACAGACGGAGATGAGGTTCTCAGGACATGGGGCAGCGCCAGGGGTGGGGGAATGGGTGGACTCGATGAGCTTGAGGGGCTTTTCCAACCAAAATGATTCTACGGTTCTATTATCAAATCAGATCCTGTCTGCTTTACACAGTTCCCGAGGGAAAAGGCCAAGACCAGCTTTTTGGGCTCCCTCTCTGCCACAAAAAGACCCCGGACTGCCCCATCTCACCCAGGACCCGCACAGGCAGGGACCCCCTGTCCCTCCTGCTTACTACAGGGACGGAGGAATCGGCTGCGAAAGCCTCAGAGGGTCCCTGGAGCCACCAGCAAGTGTCACCAGGACCGGGGGGCAGCCGCCCAGAACGGGCTCACGGCACCGCGAGCCAAACCAGCGGCTGCGGCCAGAGCGGCAGATGGCAAATCCCGCGGAGACGTCGTGGCAGCAGGAAAAGGAGCCTCGGGGGGTTTCCACGGAGGCTCGTGATCCGAAAGGGAACAGTCCCCGGGATCCCGGAGCCACCGCAGGCTGCGGCATCCTCCTCCACGGGGAGGGACGCGAAGCTCCGGGGGGGTTTGCAAAAGGTAAATCTTAAAACCTCGGGAGGTGGTGATCCCGTTGGATCCCACCCCACACGGCTGAGGAATCGGGAGCGGGACAGCAGGTTTTACACCCGCCTCGGGCCAAGCGGAGCAGCAGGAACTGGGCGGGGGACAGAGCTACGGGCACACAACCCCCGTGCCAGCGAGGTGTCGAGGTCCGGAGGCTGTTTTCACGCAGCCCGTGCCAACCATTGTATGAAAACGTTTCCTTTCCGTCAGCCCGGCACAGGGAAGCCGCGACGCTAACGGAGCGTGTGACTGAGCACACGCTGGGGACAAACAAGGAGCAAAGACGCCAGAACAGGTCAGGCCAGGGATCTGTCAGTCCCCAGCTCTGCGTCACCCATGGCAGACACAGCTACCAACGCCTTCTCCGCAATAGATCCCTGCCCGAGGATGTTTTGCCTTCAAAAAACCAGATTATTTGCTGCCTTAACCACTGCCCCAGCAGTTCTGCATCATCCAGGACCCAAGTGAGGTTTGTGTGCCTGCAGCAGACCACACCTGGAACAACCAGGGGGTGCAGCCACACAATGCCTGATCCTGAGGGGCTTTTCCAACCAAAACGATTCTCTGATTCTACAAAAAGAGCCCCAAGATTGTACCCAGACCTGTGGGGACAAACCCACAGGGCAGGCGAAGCTGCCGAGTCCCACTGGACGCTGGAGCGACTGCAAGAGCTGAGAACAACCTGATTTTTGGGGCGTTTCTGGGTCCCTGCGCCAGCAATTTCTGCATGCCAACCCCCCAGGGAGGAGAACAAAGCCGGAGTGCTGTCACGTCCCCGTCAGTCTCTCTCGGAGGCACTTCGGAAGGAGCTGGAACACTTGTCACTTCGGATCAGCCGCAGCGACCGCGGCCCTGGGCTGCTGCGAAAAGTTGAAGACATCTGTGAGCGCTGAATAAAACATCGCCCGGCGCGGGGGCCGCTGCGGAGATCTCCCCCTCCCGCCCGCAAACACCGCTTTGCACTTAGGCAGCTCCCCGCAACTTTCACAGCGCTTTAAAATCACCCGGAGAGACTCGACGGCCCCGATTCCCCGACCGGGGCTGCTCTGCGGCACAGGGGACACGGCACAGCCTGGGGACACGGGGACGCAGCAGAACCCTCGTGCAGCTTAAACCCGCTTGTCACTAAAACCCAGCCTTCCCGGTCAGGTCTAACACGGCTTCAGAAACACGCTTGTCCCAAACCAACCGGCAATAAGCAGCTTTTGGGGAAAAAAAAAAACAAGGAGAGAAAAGAGCTTTGCCTTCAGAGCATCGTGGGCCAGAGGAGGGTTCGGGGGGAATATTTGAAGCCTCTGCCCGACTGGGGAAAGCTCTGAGCAGAAAGAGCAGGGGCTGGATGTCAGCGTGTAGAAACGTGTCTTTTTTTTTCTCTTTCTGGGTGACAGATAAATTATTGAGCGCCCTGGTGTTGTATTATGCATTCAGACATCCTCCGCAGCCCGCGCCGCTCTCGCTGCCGAACCCCGAGCTGCTTTGGGGCTCTGGAGTCGCTTTTGGGGGCTCTGGAGCAGCGCAGCTCCTACATGACAGCCCGGGGAAGCACGAGGGACACCCCTGGTGACAGTAACACTGTCCAAAGGGGCCACTGGGGACCCCTCAGAGCTTTTCTGCTTAGAAGAGAAAAAAAAAAAAGAAGCTCTCAAGACTCTGAGGAAAGATTTGGGATTTTTTTGGCTGGTGAAACCTCCTGTTTTGGGGACAAAGGGGTAGGTGAGAGGGGCTGCAGGGACAAGAGGTGATGCCACCATTGCGGGAAGAAAACACAGAGGAGAAGCAGCCAGTGACATCCAGAGACAACACCACGTGAGCGCTGGGTCTGGCCGGCAAAACACGGCATCCCAGTCCAACCCAGTGGGAAACTGGGCACCAAACTGGAGCCGGGGCTTGTGCTGAGACATGGCCCGTCCCTGGGAACGGCCAGGGCAGCTCCTGCGTGTCCCCAGTGTCAGCCCCTTCCCAGTGTCACCCCTTTCCACTCTCAGCGTTCAGACTCAAATCACACGCTCCTCATTAGCACATGTTTGCATGTTAATGACCTGTCTTACAGCGAGAAGCTTTTCCATCTCGTGACACCGCTTCTCCTTCCCTCCCGCGCCCCCGACTTCCTATTAATGTGTCTTCTCGGCTCACATGACGACTTCAACAGCTCAATTCTCGTGTCACCTCTGCTGAGAGTCACAGCGTTTGCACCGAACGCTGCACCGGGAGAGGAAACGCCTGGAGGGGGAGAGGGACCAGGCCTCTTAGAGCCATCAACTGTGGGACAGGGACTTTTAGAGCCACCAACTGAGGGCGCGCCACAGGATCACGGGGTGGTTGGGTTGCAGGGACCCCTGTAGATCCCCAGCCCCTGCTCACACAGGGTCACCAGAGCAGGTCACACAGGGTCGGTCCAGGCGGGTTTCAATGTCTCCAGAGAAGGAGACTCCAGTAATTCCTTGTCCTTCTTAAACTGGGAGCCCAGAACTGGACCCAAAGCTGCAGATGGGGCAGAGCAGAGGGGGAGGATTCACCTCACGATGCCACCGGCCCCAAGGACCCTGGTGGCTCGTGGTCACCCTGTTGTCCCCCAGGTCCTTTTCCGCAGAGCTGCCTTCCAGCAGCTCAACCCAACCTGTCCTGGGACACGGGGCCGTTCCTCCCCAGGGCAGTACCCTGCTCTCGCTCTGGTTGAATTTCACCAGGTTCTTCTCTACCAAGAACAGACACAGTGTCTGAGCTTCCTAGCAGGAAAAAACACCTTTAAAATAAAAATCACCAATATTAAAGTAAATCAGACACTAAACCTAACTCCAAAAAATGCAAGAAGTGACTCAATATTTTCAACAAACCACTGGACAGGCCCTGTTACATTCACAGCCAGGACCTTTGAGGGGGTCTTTGTGGTTCCTGCCCCCCGGGAGCTGCTTTGGGACCCCCCGGCAGTGTCTGGTGTCCTTGTGCCATGACCAGAGTCGCAGCC
The DNA here is from genome assembly GCA_013399365.1 of Pampusana beccarii. NCBI lineage: Eukaryota > Metazoa > Chordata > Aves > Columbiformes > Columbidae > Pampusana > Pampusana beccarii. Next base: position 453,409 of record VWYH01001669.1, on the reverse strand, counting down.
ACGTCTCGGCCTGGCTGTCACTGTGTTTTGTGACACACTGTGGAGCGGCGAGAGGCTTCGTGCTGCTTTTATCGGGGCAAAGGGGGGTTCCCAAGGGCAGCGACACCTCACGGAACATCCGCCGTCCCCACAGCCCCCCAGGGAGGAGGACAAAGCTCGGGGGCTTTGCGGAGCCCGCGGAGCTGACACAGCAGGGACGTGTCTGCGATCACAGCACATCCAACCCCGGCATGAACGCCCCCACACCCAGCAACCCCCCGGGGGTGTGAAAAGCGGTTTGGTGAGCACCGGGATCACTGTGAGATGTTCCGGACGGAGCCGTTTGGGGTGACGTTTGCCAAGGGACTGAGGGGAGAGCAGCACTGGGAACCCGACCTGCCCCTCTGACCCCCAGTGAGCCCCTCAATGAGACTCCCTGCTCCTCAAGGTGCCTCTCAACCCCCCAACAAATACCTCAACCAGCCTCTCAACCCCTCAAAAGGCCACTCAACAAGCCCCTCTGCCCCTCAAAAAGCCTCTCAAGCTCCATAAAGCCCCTTGACAAGCCCCTTTGCCCCCCAACAAGCCCCTCAAAAAGCCTCTCGACGCCCACCCTGGCCCTTCAAAAAGCTTCTCAAACCCCCAACAAACCCCTCCACGAGCCCTTCTGCCCCCAAAAAACCTTCTCAACCCCCCAAAAGCCCCTGGACAAGCCTCTCAACCCCTCAAAAAGCCCCTCAACAAGCCCCTAAAAATGCCTCTCACCCCCTCAACAAGCCACTCTGCCCCTCAAAAAGCTTCTCAACCCCCCAAAAAGCCCTCGACAGGCCCCTCGAACAGCCTCTCCACGCCCCCCCGGCCCTTCCCCGAGATTCCCCCTCCCCGGGGGGTCCCGCCAGGTTTCCGGGGCTCATATTCATAACGACGTCCCGAAATCGCAAGGCCGAGATTTCCACCCGCCGGTACCGGGAGCCTCGGCACGTCCCGCTCTCCCGCACCCCGGGCCCAGCGCCGCCGCGGAACCGGCAACAGGCCCCGCCAGGACCGTGCGCCGGGGACCCGGTAACTGGGCCCCCCCTCAGGCCTGCACCGGGGGGTTCAGAGGCCGTCAGAAGCGCCCGGAACCGCCCGGCCCGGCCTGTGCCCGCCCGCGGTACCTGCGGGACCTGCGGAACCTGCGCGCCCGGTGCCGGTGCCGGTCCCGGTCCCCGCCGGAAGCGAACCCCGAATTCCGACCCCGGAAGTGAAACCTGAGGCTGCGCCTGCGCAGAACGGCTCCGCCGGTGGGCGGGCCCAAGGCGGGGCGGGGGGAAGGCGAGACCATTCCCCACCGCGGGGGGGCGGTGCGATGAGGGAGACACCATTCCCTGCAGCGGGGGGGGGCTGACCCCATAGCGCTGCCCCACAGCTCCCTGCTCGTGTCCCCCCCATCTCTTGCACCCCCCAAACGCGGGGCTCAGCCCCCCAAGCAGGCTCCAGCCTCTCTGTACAGCCGTTTATTGCGGGGAGGGGGGCTCTGCTCGAGGGGCAGGGGGCAGGAGCTGGAGGGGGGGCCCAGACCCCCCCCAATCCCCGTGGGGGTCCCGTCCCCGGCTCCTGCCCCGCCAACCGGGGCGGCGGCCCCTCCCGGGGGGGTCCCCGGGGACGGGACCCCCGGCACCGAAGCGGGGGGGCCATGGCCAGGCGGGGGTCTGGTCTCCACAGCCATGGTCATGGTCAAGGTCACGGTCATGGTCAAGGTCACAGTCATGGCATGACATGGCCATGGTCACTGTCATGGCACACGAAGCGCAGGCAGGGCAGGCAGCGGCGGGGGGGGCACAGGCGAAGCTGCTGCGGGCAGGGGCTGCCGGTGGTGGCCGCTGGTGGCCAGCGGTGGCCGCTGGTGGCCATCGTTGGCTAACTGGTGCCAAGCGGGAAGGTGGGTGAGTGGCGCTCGGTGCCGATGGGGCGCGAGGGCACCTCCGCGAAGCCAACGTGTCGCCGCTCTGGGGATGGACAGACGGACACAGCGGGGTCAAGCAGAGGACCCAGCGGGGGTGGGGGGTGCAGGGGTGACACCCCACGTACCCCCGGTGCCGTCATCTTCCTGCTCCCGTCCCGGCTCCTCCTCGTCACCCTCCGGTCCCTCGGGGTCCTCGGGGATCTCCGACACCGTCAGCGACTTCAGGGCGTCCCCGCGCTCCTCCATGCCACCCGCAAAGGAGACCTTCTGCCCGCCTGTGGGCAACCAGACCAGTGGCCCTGGTGGCCCCCGGGCACCCCCAGTTCTGGGGTGACAGCCCTTGGGGACCTCAAGCTCTCAGGGGGCCCCCAGCTCCAGGATGATGGCGCCCTGAGAGCCCCAACTCTGGGGTGACCCCCTGCTCCCCGGGGACCCCCAACTCTGGGGTGGTGGCCCCCAGGGTCCTCCAGCTCTGGGGTGACCCCCAGCTTTGAGAGGGACTCCCAGTTCCAATGTGACAGCCCTTGGGGACCCCCAGCTCGCAGGGGACCCCCCAGCTCTGGGGTGACAGCTCCAAGGGACCCTCAACTCTGGACCGATCCCCAGCTCCCAGGGGACCCCCAGATACAGAGTGACAGCCCCAGGGACCCCCAGCTCTGGCGTGACCCCACTGCCTGCACCCCAACCCAGACAGCATGGGGGAGACAGGTCCCCAAGCCCCAGCACCCCAACAGCAGGTGGGTGGGCCGCCGTGTTCCCCCTCTGTCCCCCCACTGTCCCCGTGCCGTTACCTTTCCGTTTGTGCGCCTTGGGGCCGGCGGGGAAGTAGCTCCGCTCGGCTCTGGCCTGGCTCCCCGGGGCTGCTTGGGCGGCGGGTGATGAGCAGGGGACAGGGGACGACACGCGCGGCACCGCGGCACCGGCAGCCGGCACGTCAGCCCCGCGGCCGGGGGTCCGGCTGGCGTCACCGCAGCCCCGGCGGGGGACGGAGACGCTGCCCGGTGGGGGGACGTGGTGGCCCCCATGGGCTGAGCGGGGCCAGGCAGCACTGGCAGCAGCTGGGCTGTGTCCCCCCGGGCACCCACCCTGTCCCCAAGGGCTACAGGGGGTGGTGGCACCTGCCTTTGCACCCCTGGGCTCCAGCAGCCCAGTCCCCATGTCCCCCAGGCTCTGGCAACCCTGTCCCGCTGTCCCCTGGGCTCTGGAAATCCTGTCCCCTGTCCCCCACGCTGCAGCAGCCCGGTCCCCTTCTCCCAATGTCCCCCAGACTCCGCCAGTGCTGTCCCCATGTCCCCTGGGCTCCAGCAGTCCCCTCCCTATATTCCTGCACCCCCTGCACTCCGGCATCCCTGTCCCTCATCCCCATGTCCCCTGGGTTACGGTAGCCCTGTCTTCATGTCCCCCAGGCTCCAGCAATCCTGTCCCCATGTTCCCTGGGCTCCAGCAGCCCCCTCCCCACATCTCTGCACCCCGGCATCCCTGGCCCCCCACCCCCATGTGCCTTGGGCTGTAGCAGCCTGCCCCCATGTCCTCTGAGCTCCGCCAGCGCAAATCCCATGTCCCCGTGCCCCCCCAGGCTCCAGCAGCCCCGTCCCCCGTCCCTTGTCCCCCTCACCAGACTCAAGGACGCTGTCGGGGTCGCAGGCACGGGACAGCTCGTGGTCCCCATCATCGGCCTCCCCGTCGGAGCTGTCACCCCCGGCCAGGCCGCTCTCCAGGTGGGACTGCACGATGCGCTGCACCGCTGGGGGGGCACCAGCATCAACCCTGCTCCGGGCACTGGGAGCACTGGGGTTTCCCCACAGAGCCACATGGCACTGGGAGAGGTGGGTGGCCCAGTGTACCCCGGTGCCCCCAGCCCGCCCCACACAACCCCTTGCCTCAGTTTCCCCATTCAGCTGGTACCTTTGAGCGAGGGTGGCGTGTAGGCACACGGGTTGGTCCTCTTTGGTTTGAGCAGGCAGCCCTCGCCGGAGGCACGCTGCGGGAGGGACCGGCCTTGGGGACAGTGTCCCGGTGTCCCCCCACCGCGCTGGGGTCACCGTGGCCCCCAGAGAGCCTGGTGCCCCCGTGGGGAGCCATGATGGGGTCTCACAGTGGCGACCCCAGGATGAGGTGGGGGTTCTCGCAATAGGGACCCAAGGCTGAGCCCTCCCCAGGGGTGAGGACCCCGGTGTCGGGGACCCTGGTGTCCCCGTGGTGGTCACGAGGCGGTTTGCACCGCGGCCAAGCCCATGGCTCCACCGGCACTCTGTGCCCGTGCTGGGAGCTGATAAGCACTAGGGACAGGACAGGACGGGGCGAAGGGCGCTGGGCTGGGCCCCGGTAACCCCCCCAGAACCCAGGGAGCCATCGGACAGGGGAGCGGGGACACCTGGGGGAAGTGGGGACACCTGGGGGGAGCAGGGACACCTCGGGGGAGCGGGGACACCTGGGGTCCGAGCGCCCACTCACCTGGTAGGGCAGGTTCTCGTCCTCTGGGTCGGCAGCGCCGGAGAGAGATGGGTGAGGGGTATGGGGGCCACTGGCACCCCATGGGGACAGGCAGGTCTCTGCCCATCCCCGGACCCCCCGCCAGGGGCTCACCCTGCCCCCCGGGGACCTGCCACCGCTTCCTGTCCCCCCACTGTGTCCCATCCCTGCCACCCCATCCTTTAAATGGCACCCCGTCCCCTCCCTGCCACCGTGTCCCATCCCAGACATCCCACGCCGCGTGTGACACCACGTCCCATCCCTGCCACAGTGTCCCCTCCCTGCCACCACATCCCATCTCTGCCATGATGCCCCATCCCTGCCACCCGATTCTACCAGTGACACCGTATCCCGTCCCATCCACCACCTCCCGTCACTGTCCCCTGCCACCATATCCATCCCTGCCCGTTGTCCCCATCTTGGGGTCCCTGTCCCGCTCACCTGGGGACGAGTGTTCAGAGAGCTGGAAGAGCATGGCTGGCGTGGGCCTCCGCCGGCGGATCTGGGGCGCAGCAGGGTGTCACCATCCGGCTGGGGACACCCGGGGGTCCCCTGTCCCCCTGCCCTGCGCCCCAGGACCAAGACCCCACACACATGCCATGGGTGCGGGCAGGGAGTGTGTGGGGCCGTGCACCCCCCAGCACAGTGGGGAGAAGGGGACAGGGACACCCAGTTTTGAGCGGGACAAGGTCCCCAGAGTGGGGGGTCCCTGCTGAAACCACAAAGGGGCCACAGCCCCGGCCCGGTGTCCCCAAGGTGTCTCTGGTTCCTCCTGGTCCCACAAGAGCCCCAGCTCCTGCCCAGATCCTCCGTGGGGCTCTGGGTCCGGTGTGTGCTGGGGATGTCCCCTGGGGCTGGGGACGTCCCCTCGAGCTGGGCACAACCAGCTGGGGGTGGCTGCACTGTCCCCCAGCACGTCCTGTCCCTTCTGTCCCATCCCTTCCCTCCTGTCCCATCCCTGTCCTCATCCCGTCCCCTCCGTTCCATCCCTGTCCCCTCCATCCTATCCTTTCCCTCCTGTCCCCTCGGTCCCATTCCTTCCCCTCCCTCCTGTCCCATCCCCGTCCCTGTCCCTGTCCCCCTGCGCAACTCTCCCTCTGCGTGGGACAGTGGCTCACACAGGGACCTTGGAGCTCTCTCGTCCCGTCCCCATCCAGTGCTGTCCCCTCTGTCCCTCCTGTCCCATGCCGTGTCCCCGCTGTCCCCACCAATCCCCCTTGTCCGGCTCTCCCGGTCCCATCCCACTCCTCCTATCCTGGTCACACCTGGGGGGTCCCTCGTCCCCCCCGAGGTCACCGGCAGCGCTGGCCAGCACTGCCGGTGACCTCGGGGGGGACGAGGGACCCCCCGCAGTGTAACCCCGATGTCCCCCCTCACCATCTCGACGGCACGGGGGTCCAGCTGGCTGGGGGGCGCCGGCACGGAGAACTGGATCTTCTTGCGGTCCTTGGGGTCCATGGCCTTGACCTTGTGTCACCACCGCTGGCCGGGGTCGGGGATGGCGGGCACGGGAGGGTCTCTGCCACCGGTGCCGAGCAGAGAGTTCGGTGGCACCCGGGGCTGGGTACGGCGAGGACTGAGAGCGGCGGGAGGTGGGGAAGGCAGAGCCGGTGAGGAGGAGGAGGAGGAGGAGGAAGGAGAAGGGAGGGAGGACACGTCTCCTACCAGGCACTGAATTATTCATCTCCCCCGGGCAGGGGGGCTGAGGCCTCGGTAATGAGCCCTTGGGGAGCCCCCGAGGGGGTTCAGCCAACTCGCGGGGGGGCCCTTAACCCCTTCCCTGCCGGGGGGGTGACACCTCGTCACTATGGCCAGGTGGGAGGGGATGGGGACGGGAACGGGTGTCACCACGTGAGTCCCCATCCTTGTGCCTCAGTTTCCCCACAGAGCCACAGGCTGGGCAGGGGACAGGGATAGGGGCAGGGGACAAGGGACAGGGGTACTTTTGCCCTTGGAGGGGCATCAGGAAACCCCCTCGGCTGCTCCTTGCCCCACAGACACCCCGATGCCACCCCGTGGGACAGGTACGCTGCTCCTTTGGGGTGCAATCCATGGGGGAATGTGACCAGGGGACACCCCCAGGGACACGGGACCCCCCAAATGTCCCATTGCCTGCGTGCTGCGGGTCATGCACCACCACCAGCCACAGCCCTGGGGACAGCCAGGGGTGCCCGTGCAGGGGGACAGCGGGGTCACCGATAGCTGGAGCGGTGGCACTTGTCCCCTCGTGGGGTGTCCTGGCCAGGGGACAGGGCCACGTCGGTGACATTGACGCCGAGGAAGCTGCTGCTGAGGAGGAAGGAGGAAGGGAGAGTTGGGACCTGGCTCCGGCCCCCGGATCTCCCGGTGCTCCAACGGCTGCGGGTGGCCGCGGGCCAGCAGCCACCGCTCCAGCAAAATATTTACCCGGGTGGCACCGTGCCACGGCCCAGCCTCCCGCCCGGCCCCGCGCCGCAAAGCACGGCAAAGCCCGGCTCGGCGCGGCAAAGCCCGGCTCTGCAAGGCAAAGCACAGCAAAGCCTGGCTCAGCACAGCAAAGCATGGCAAAGCTCAGCTCTGCAAGGCAAAGCGCAGCAAAGCCTGGCTCGGCATGGCTAAGCTCGGCCCTGCAGCACAGCAGCACCGCACGCTCCTGTCCCAGCTGGGGACAGCCCAGGGAAGGGGTCCATGTCACCATGGAGGGGACGGTGAGGCCGAACTGGAGGGGACAGGACAAAGCGTCCTCTGGTCACCCCATGTCAGGGGTCACCATGCCAGGAGGAGAGCATCATCCCCATCCCCATCCCGGTGTGGGACCCGAGTCGTTATGGCAACAGGTTCCCGGGCTCCTTCCCGCTGCCGTTGTTGCCGCCTGCGAAGGCGTCGTGCGAGGGGGTGGCCGGGTCCCCTCCCCGCGCTGCGGCAGCACCCGCAGCCCCCCGGGACCGGCACGCGCCGCCCACACCCGTACCCACGCAGCCCATGGGCAGCACCCGCAGCTCAGCGCAGGGGGTTCCGCACCCAACACCGTGCTGGGGAGGACACGGTGCCCGAGCCCCCTCCGCGCCATGCAGCTCTGGGGATGTGTGCCACACGCAGTCCCGCTCCTCGCCAGGGCAGCCCCTGCGGGCACCCAGGCTGCTCCACGGCAGAGCCACCGGTGCTTGTGCCATGCTGTGCCGTGCTGTGCCGTGCCGTGCCATACTGCACCCATCCCCGTGCCGTGTGGCGGGGGCTGCAGCTCCGCGCAGCAGCGAATCCTCCTGCAGAGAAAATAAAAATAGCAGCGGGTTCGGGGAAGCGGCGCTCGCCACCTCGCCCCCGGCCAGCGGGCACCGGCGAGGAGCCAGAGCCTTCAGGAGATGGCAGAGCAACGTTGGGGACACAGGGCCGGGCACGGAGGGGACAGGGCGCTATGGGGTGTTGGGGCGGATGGGGCAGCACGAGGGGACGGGGACTGCGGGGACAGGACGTTGTGGGGATGAGGAATTGCTGGAGTAGTGAGGACAGGGCATCATGGGGACAGGGCACCGTGAGGGTGGAGCATCGTGGGACAGGGTACACTGGGGACGGAGCATCGTGGGGACAGGGCACTGTGAGGCTGGAGCATGGTGGGGACACGAGGGCACCGGGGACAGAGCGTGCTGGGGGACAGGGAGCCATGGGGACAGGGCATCGTGGGGACACGAGGACATGGGGACACCGATCGCCGGGTCCAAAAGGTGAGCGGCGGGTGGGCGGGGCCTGTGCAGGGAGTGGGCGGGGCCATGGGTGGGCGGGGCTCGGTGTGGGGGGGTGGAATCAGTGGGTGCCAGGGCCCCACCCCGTGTCCCTCACCCTGGTGTCCCCCTCCGGACGCCTGGGTCCCCTGCCCGGCCCTGCGGGAGCGGGTGCCCACGGGTCCCCTTTTGAGGTCCCCCACCACTCCTGGGGTTCCCCCCGGCTCCCCCCGGACTGTGCACCCCGAGATCCCCCCCAGCACCCCAGGACCCACCGCGGGTGCAGCCCCCGGGCTCAGGGCCCCCCGGAGCTGCAGCGGGGGCAGGTGCTCCCCCGGGCGCAGAGGAGGCGCCGGGAGCGGGAACACGCGTGGGAGCAGCCGTGGGAGCAGGAGGGGGCGGCGGGCGGGGGGGGAGCGGGGGCCTTAACCCCTTCCCTGCTGGGACCCCCCCAGCGACAACCTGGAGATCTGCAGGGGGGAGGTGGGGGCAGCCCCCTCCCCAAATGGGGCTGCATGGGGGGCTGGAGACGCAGCCACCCCCGCGGTGGCAGCTCAGTGTCCCGCTGCCAGTGTCACTGCCCAGAGCGGCCGGGAAGCACCTGGGGGGGGTGGCACCCCCTCTGTGCAATGGGGAAACTGAGGCACTGAGCAGCTCTGGCAGGACTGGGGGGCTGCAACCCCAGATCGCCACCACGACAGGGGGTGGCACAATGTGGGGGTCCAACTCCAGCAGGATGGGGGGGGGGACACTACAGCCCTGTGTCCTGGGAAAGACAGGGCGGCTCTGACCTCAATGTGAGGAGGGGAGAAGCAGCCGTGCCTCAGTTTACCCACCTGTAGCACATGCCCTCCACAGCCCGAGCCCCCAGCCACCACCTTCCCCAAGATGTGACACAAAAGCCCATCCCGATGTCCCACAGTGCCCTACCAGGGGGGCTGCACGGGGGGGCTGCCACCCCGCTCCCCCCACCCCGTCCCCACCGATGCCGCCCTCCCGGGGGGGCCCTGGCTGGTGCACCGGCCGCCAGCACAGCCCAGTTTGCTGCCGCCATTCCCAGAAGAAAGAATAAAGTTAAAACATCTGTTAATTTATAAACCAATTTAACCATGACTGGTTAATAAATAGCTACCAGCTGCCAACCCCCGCCCGGGCGAGGGCGCGCGGGGAGCCGGGGCCGCGCATAGCCGGGCTTGCCCGCCGTCCCCGCGGCCACCCCGGTGTCATTGTCACTTCTCCCAGTGCGGGGGTCCCCGGGGTCACCCAGAGGGTCGGGGTTTGCTGGGGAGGGGCTGGTGTCCACGGGGAGGGTGACACAGCCTCGGAGCCCCGAGCGGGGGGGCCTGGCAAGGGGACTGTCACCTGCACATCTGTAAGGGAGGGACACAAGGGCGAGTGTGGCCTGGCCGGGGATGGTGCCCAGGTGGGGGGTTTGCTTGTGTGGGGGACGTGGGGACACAGGTGCCTGCAGGTGGGGGCTGCGCTGCTTCAGGGTGGGGTGCTGGGGCGGTGGGAATCGCGGCGGGGGTGCCTGGGGGGTGTGTGTGCGTGTGCCAGGGCTGTGGGTGTGCACACATATGTGTATGTGTGTGCATCCATGTGCACAGTAGTGTGTGCACGTTTTTGTGTGTGCATGTGTGTCTGTGTGCACCAAGGATGTGCATGTATGTACACGTGTGTGCACAGGAGTACGTGTGTGTGCGCGCACAGGAGCATGTGTGTGCACATGCATGTATGTGTCAGGCATGTGCATGCGTGTGCATGCATGTGCGTGCACAGGAGTGTGTGCATGTCTATGTGTGTGCACCAAGGATGTGCGTGTATGTACATGTGCACGTGTCAGGGAAGTGCATGTGCGTGCACAGGAGTGTGTGCACACGCATGTCTGTGCCAGGGATGTGCACACATGTGTGTGAGCATGCATGTATGTGCCAAGCATGTATACGTGTGTGCATCCATGTGTGCATGCGCGTGCGTGCACAGGAGTGCACGCATGTTTATGTGTATGTGCGCACCGAGGACGTGCATGTATGTACATGTGTGTGCCAGGGAAGTGCATGTGTGTGCATGCATGTGCATGCACAGGAGTGTGTGCATGTATGCGTGTGCACACGCACTTTGCACACTTGTGCACGCGTGTGCACAGACCCCACGTGTGCCCACCCCCACCCCAGCAGGGCTGGGCACCGAGCAGGGACTCCCCGACTCTCCTTGGGGAGCTGCTGTCCCCACGGGCCAGGGGACGGTGCCACGTCCCTTGTCCTGTGCCAGACCCAGCGTGGAGCACCCTCGGTGCAGCAGACCTGGGCTGGATGCGGACAGAGCAGGGCCTGAGCCCACCACTGCAGTGAAACCAGGGACGGCCACGGCGAGGGGACCAGGTGTGGGGTTCCCACTCATGCCCCCCAAACCCCCCTCGCCCCCCGCGTGGGGCCAGAGGGCACAGCAGGGTCACAGCGCCCAGGGACACGAGCCCCCTCCTGGCCGCACGCACCCCGACACGTGTCGCAATAGTAATGTAATTTGTCCGTTAACAATGGGCAGCTTGAGGTTTATATTTAATTACAACATTTGCACCAACCTGAACTCACCCTTATTCATCAATAATGCATGGGTTTGTGTTTATCGCTGCTTAATTAATCTGTGCTTACGACAATTAAAGGCTTGCAAAATCCCCAAAGGTGGCGGCGGGGAGCGGCTGCGCGGTGCCGGCGTGGTCGCGGTGCCGGCGTGGTTGCGGCGATGCTGTGGTTGCGGTGATGCCATGGTCGTGGGGCTGCCGTGGCGGCTCGTGGGAGCTGGAGCGGCTGCGAAGCGGGGTGACCCCCCCAGGTACCCACATCCTTGGGGGCCCCCCCATGCCAGGAGGGGCTGGACACCTCCCGGCTGAGAAGAGAACCCCCAAGCACAGGGGGCTGCGGTGGGGAGCACCACATACCCCCTTCCCCTTGGGGACCCCGCTCCCTGCCTCAGTTTCCCCACAAGGAGACAACCGAGGCTGCCGCAGCCACCAGCACAGGGCCACCGCGCCACCCCCGGGGACCAGCCCTGCACCCCAAACCGCCCATATCCCTCCTCCCAGTCGCTTTTTTTCTCCATTTTGCCTTTCCCCCCCTATTCTCCAGCCCCTCGCCCCCTCCCACCCACTGGGGCCGGGGGTGCCGGTGCCCCCCGAGCCGGGCAGCGCGGCCAGGCCATGCCACGCCAGCTCTGTGCCTTTAAGCGCGGCGCGGCACGGCTGTCCCGGATCAGCCGGAGCGCCTATTAAAATTTTATGCGAAGTGTAAATGGGCCAGGTCTCCAGCTTCCCGCTCCCTCCGAATGATTTATTACTCGCAAATACCACAGAACTAATTAGTATAGTAATTAATTAATACGAATTTGCATATTTGCATGTGCAATTAGTGCAGTGGAGTGATTACTCTGAAAATGAGAAGTTGGGCTTGTCAGATGGTGGCGTGAACTGGAGTGGAAAAGCCTCGTGCAAATGAACCTGGGCGGCGGCGGCACGCGGCGGCACGCGGTGACACCGGCCCCACGCCGGGAGGGTGCGAGGCCCCACGGGTGGGCTGTTGGGGGGTGTCGGTCCTGGGGACCCCCCCCAATGCCTTGGCCTGGCCCTGGGCCCCCGCCATGGGGACCGCTCCATCCCTCGGCCATCTCCATGGCGACTCATCGTGCCAGGCGCGTCGCCATGGCAACGGGCCGGGCCACGCAGCCTCGCCATGGCGACTGTCGTCATCGGCGCCCTGTCACCATGGAGACTCCCCCCCCAACACCCAAATCCACTCCCTGCCGGGCCCCCCCACCCGAGTGTTGGGATTTGGGTGCTGCTCCCCGGGCTGGGGGTCCCCGAAGTCACCCAGGATGCGGGTCCCCAATGTCCCCAGGGATGGGAAGTCCCAGAGCACCCTGGGATGGTCCCCCTGGTGCCAGGGACAGTGATGGCAGCACCAGGCTGGATCAGTCCCCGTCACCCCCACACGCCGTGTCCCCCACCACCGTGCCCCACCAGCTCTCTGAAACGAGCCCAAGTGGTCGCCATCTGCGGCGGGGGGGCCGGTGCCAGTGGCACTCGTTCAGCCGTGCCGGTGACACCACCGACCCCCTGTGCCCCCCACACCAGCCAGGGCAGCTGTGGGGGGACGTCTGTCTGCTCCTGGGGCTTTGTGACATCACAGTCCAGTGGTGGTGATGTCACAGCCCATTGTGACCTCAGCCAGGGTGGCTTTATTACCTCACCGCAGCCACTGGTGGCACAATAGCAGCTCCCACTGGTCGCAGATCCCAGGCTTGGGTCCTCCTGTCCCAGGCCCCCAATGTCCCCAAAGAGCATTTGACCCCAGCAGGGACAAATCCAGTGACTGCCAGGTGATGAAGGATCATGGCGGGGGGACAAGTCCCCTGGGGCCACCAGTCCCCCTGCCCCAGGACCCCCATCCCCAACCCCACAAGCAGCTGCAGGTCCAGCATTTTCCCACCGGACAACTCCCAGGGTGTTGTTTGCCTAATTAACACCACGTGTCTTAGAACCGGCTGACGAGCCCCTGGCCCGCGAGCAGCAGTGGGCGGTCAGGGGGGGACAGGCCATGGGTCTGGCTGCCCCAGGGGACACCAGCCAGGGTGGGTGAAGCAGCAGCCCCACGGTGATGGGGACTTCACGTGGCACCAGCATCACAGCCCCAGGGCCCACACAGCATCTCCTCATCTAGCAAAAGAAGAGGGGGTTTGCTGAAAGCCCCCCCATCCCAGCCGAGTCAGGACCGCCCATTTCCTCCCTCTGTGCCTCAGTTTCCCTCCACCATCAGCTTCCTCCTCCTCCCCAACCCACCCATGAGCCCACAGTCCCCACCTCAGGGACCTCTAGGGACACGGGGGTGGGCAGGGCACTCACACCCCCATTTCCCAGAGCCCCCCAGCCCGCAGATGGGTCCCTGCTCACCCAGTGATGTGTCCCACGAGGGAGCTGCTCCGGGGAGCAGCCCAGGGCCACTTTGTCCCCGAAGGCAGAGGGGATGGGGACAGGGACGAGCTCGGCTCCCGCTCCCGCCGCTCTCCTCCCCTCGGCTGCCATTCCCCGGCGGTGGCTCCGCCGCGCATTACCGCATCCATCTCTCCCAGAAATATTGCAGCGTGGAGCCGGCTCCATCTGGCAGCGCGGCCCCCGCCTCCCCCCGCCACCGCACACCGGGAGACGCCGGAACCGGCTCCTCCACCCGGGCCCTGGACGGCTCGGTGCCGCTAAAGGGGGACGGGGACCGCACTGGTGAGGGGGACAGCGCGGGTGCCCCCAGGCCCGTGCTGTGGGGCCGCGGCGTGGCCTCGCCACGGCAGCCGGCTGCGGTGCCGCACACCGGCCCCACGCTGGGGATGCGGCAGCCGGCTGAGCCCCGGCAAACTCGCCGCACACAGGGCCCCGGGGAGCCATCCCGGGCCCAGCTGGCTCCCAGCCGGGTCCTGGCACTGCCCAGCACCCGGCTCCCACCCCCGGCTCCACCGGTGCCAGCCCGCTTCTGTCCCCCCACCATGTCCCTCTGGATGCCACGTGTCCCCTGGCACCCACCTCTGGGCAGGGTCCCCGTCCCCATCCATCGCCTTCCTGCCGGAAGGAGGGGAAGGGACAATAAGGAGGAATTTTGGAGGAGAAAAGAGCTTCCTTCAGCAGCCAAACGCCCCGCTGTGCCCCCCAGGGGACCCGGCTTGGGATGGCTGGGGACTGGAGGCGGCCGTGCCAGGAAAGCTGGTCCCTGCGCACAAGGACCAGCAACAGGACAGAGACCACAGCCCTGGAGTCACCGGGCTCAGCCCCGCCAGAGCATCAGCACCCAGCCCTGCCCCTGCCCCCCCAGGTCCCGGGGTCACCCCCACCTCACCTCTTCCTGCTCACCAGGGGCCGGATCCTGCTCATACAGCCCCTGGGCCGTGATGCTGAGAGCCCCACTCACCCCCCTGGGTGACTCCCCGCTCCAAAGGCACCTGGGAACCCCCCCAGGGAATGGGACGGGGTGGCCCCTGCCCTGCTCTGCCCTGTGCCATCACCGGCTGCGGTGGAGGGGACAACACAGGGGTGGCACTGGGACCCCTCCTCCTGCCCACAGCACGGGCCGTGTCCTGGCACAGACCCCCGGCCCCCCCCAGCCCCAGCACAATGCAGCAGTTTGGGTTTTCATCTCCCCGCTCCCCTTTCATCTCCTCTCCCCGTTTCATGTCTCCACTTTCTTCTCCCTCCAAGCGCTCTGCATGCTGATGAGCCTCACGCCGGCACCCACCCTTACCGCTCACCGGCTGCTAATTAGGCGGTAACGGATGCACCAGGCCAGGGGCCTGTGGCTTCCCCCCGTCCCTGTCCTTGTCCCCGCAGAGGCCAGCCCAGCCGCTCGCACCGTAGCATTTCCTCAGCCTTGGGCAGCCCTGGTGCCACCATGGGTCCCCCCATGGGCTGCAAGTCCCGTGTTGGGAACCGGGCCATCACCAGCTTTGCTGTCCCAGCACTGAGGTGCAGCCAGGCTGGAGAGGGGCTGTGTCACCTACCTGGGGTCCCCTGTCCTGTGAACCAAGGGCAGTGGAGTGGGGACTTATCGAGAGCTGGTGGGAACGGGCAGCGCCGGGTGCAGCGGGGACCAGGTGAGGGTGGCTCCCGGGGCACGGTGATGCCCACCTGGCACCCATCTGCAAAATAAAGATGGCAACAACAGAGGGAGCTGAGCGGTGCCATGGGGAAGGGCTGTGATGGGCTGGGAGGGAATAGGTGCCCCGGCACGGCACCGGCACGGCTGGGGTGGGCACTGCCTCCCCGTGGGCCAGCTCCAGCCCAGGTGCCATCTGCTCGGTCACAGCCGTGAGTGACAGTCAGAGGGTTCGGCAGCGTGCAGGGGGGACACTCGCAGCCGTTGGCGGCCCCTCTGTCACGTGCCAGCCCCGACACCTGCACCGGGGGAGTGGGCACCGCCACCATCGCTGGCACAGCCCCGGCGGCCGGGCACGGCCAACCCTTTGTCTGCGTGTGGGCACAGCCCTGACCGCCACCGCCACCGTGTCCCTGCCGTGACCAGCCGCGGCCATGCCACCCCTGCCAGCACGTGCTGGTGTATGGCACCCTGCACCCGCTGCCCCTTCCCCTGCCCACGCCTCTCAAGCCAGGCAGGTCCTGGTCACCCCGGGCTCGCGGGGACATTGGGGATCCGTGACATGGGGACACCCCAGCACAGAGCCAGGGCCTGTGGCTCGGCCACAATTGCACAAGGTGATGGGATCCGGCTCCCAGGGACAGAATGCGCCTGTTCTGGGCTCCCCAGCCCCGCTGCTGCCCACCCCGTCTGCAGGAACAAGGGAAATGGCAGCAGTGATTTCTGGCTGCACGTGTGCTATAGTGGGATGGAGCCGCAGGCTGGGGGTGATGGGGCGCTGCCGTGCGGGCGTGGGGCCGCGGCAGACGAGGAGGTGCCTGGCAGACAAAGGCCCCATCGTCTGCGCTATGGCATGGCTGGGCCTCCACCACCGGCACCGCGGGACCCGCATCCGCAGGAGCTTTGACCCCATGTGCATTGGGGAGAGTGTGCATGTGTGTGCATGCGTGTGCAAGCCTAAGCGTGTGTGTTTGTGTGCGCATGTAGGCGTGTGTCGAAAGCTGGCTGTGTCTGTGCGTGCCGGGCTGTGCCGTGGGGTTGCAGAGACAGGCTGGCACGGCTGTGCAGCCAAGGGGGTGCTGGTGGGGGCCGTGGGGTGGTGGGCAGTTGGATGAGCCATGTGCCACCCGCGTGGGGACCCACGGCCCTGCAGCCACCAGCCCTGCCTGTGTCCACACCTGCAGCCCCCTGCACACACCGGTGCAGCCGAACTGGGCATTGACGCCGCCACCACCACCACCACCACCACCTCCCCTGGGCCCTGCCACAGCCCCCAGCCCGCGCCAGGCCCTTGGCACCGCGGCCATCACTCTTCGCCTGGTGGCTGAGGGTGGGGACGGACCTGGGCGAGCCGCTGTGGTATTTTGCAGTGAGCCGCAGATGCCAGCTCCCAGCAAGAGTCCCCACAGCGTCTCCCCGCTTGCCCTGACGCCCGCCGGCTGCCCCTGGCACGCTCGGCCTGGCCGGGATGGCCGGTCTCCCTCACCGCCCTGCCGCTGGCTCCATTGTTCAGCCCGGCCCCGCCATCGCCTGCATCTCGCCCGAGTCCCATTTTGCGGCGTGTAGGCAGAGCTGTAGATTTGGAAGAGGGTTTTTTGTGGTTTTTTTGTTTTTTTTTTTTTTGAGTACAGAGTGACAGATGGCGAGTCCTCCTTCCCCAGAGAGACAAATCTCCCTGAATGCAAGCGCATGTCAATCATTAGCTCTCATGTGATAGCTCTCGCGCATGACGTGCCAACCATATGGCACTGGCAGCAGAGCTGGTACCCCCTTTGCTGGGTAGAGATGCCACTCTCGCCTCCTTTTGGATAGAGGACTGCAGGAGGCTGGAGCACCTCAAGGAGCCGCGTCCCGGTCCCAGAAGATGCTGGGAACAATGAAATAAAAATTCCTCCGGTCCGCCCGAAGGTGAGTTATGTAAGAAGTGGAGGGCTGGGAGGGCAGCGGAGGAAACTTGAATGGAGAAAAGGCAACTTCCATGTTGATTTTGTTTCTCCGCCACGTCTCGCCCTTTTTTCCCCCGTCTTTCGTTCTCCCCCGGCCCTCGGTTCTCCAGCTCCCCATCGGCCCCACAGATGGGTTTTTCCCCACCCCCCCCGGAGCCCCCCCAAGGGGGTTGTTGGGGCTTCGTTCCCCCCGGCCCCCCCGCTGCTGGGCGCGCCCGGGGCGGCGCGGTCCCGGCGGGACGGAGCGGGCAGCGGCGGTCGAGCGGCATCAACGAAATCGGCGCGGAGCCGCCTCGCCGCCGCCCCCGGGGGTCCCGACCCGGCGGAGCCACCT
>VWYH01001669.1:394674-421978 GCA_013399365.1 Pampusana beccarii | reverse complement strand
CCCCCAAAATCCAACCCCAACACCCCCAAAACCCAACCCCAACACCTCCAAAACCCAACCCAACACCCCCAAAATCCAACCCAACACCCCCAAAATCCAACCCCAACACCGCCAAAACCCAACCCAAACACCTCCAAAACCCAACCCCACCACCCCCGTCCATCCTCCATCCCCAACACATCGCGGCCTCCAACACCCCCACGTTGCTTTGGGTGGTTTTATCCCCCGTTTGCTTCCTTTTCAATCCTTTTATTATTTCTTTCCCCCCCTACAAACGCCACGGAAAAGGTGTTAACGGCTTTTTGGAAGGAAACGTCTACATTACAAGAGAAAAAAACCCAAAACCAACCCCTTTCGTGCCGACAGCCGGAGCAGCTGGAAGGACAAATATAGCTGAGGAGGAGGAGGACGGGACGCGGTGGGTGGCGGTGGCCGTGCCGAGAGTGACACCTGGTGACCGGCGTCCCTGGGACACGCGTGAACACGCGTGTGCGCGCACCTGGGGGCACCGGGACACGCGTGAGCGCCAACACGCGTGGGACGAACGGCGGTGGGAGCGAGCGGGACCCAACGGGGGGGAAACGCCGGAGATTTACGGCGTGGGCTCCGGCGGCGTTTGCGCAGTGAGGCCCCCCCGCACCCGCCATTTGGCACGGCAGCTGCTGCCGGGGTAGTTCAAGGCGAGGGAAAAAACAGTAAGAAAGAAATAAATTAAGATGTGAAATTAAAAGCAAGCGGCGATTAAAAATACATTTAAATCTTGAAATAAAAAGAAATCGAAATTTAAAATTGAATCGGTGGGAAAGGAAACGAAACGGGATTAAAAACTAAATTGAGTAGAATGAAACGCCCCGCTCGCATCGGGATGGGGGCCACACGGGGGTGGTCACTGTCACCCAGGGGCTCTGTGCGCACGTGGTGGGATGCGATGGAGCCTCGGGAGGGTGTCGTGGCACCGAGGGGCCCCTTGTGTCACCTTGGGGTCCCTTGTGTCACCTCGGGGCCCATTGTGGCACCTCCGGGTCCCTCCTGTCACCCTGGGGTCCCTTGTGTCACCCTGGGGTCCCTCATGGCACGTCGGGGTCCCTTGTGTGACCTTGGGGTCCTTCCTGTCACCCTGGGGTCCCTCCTGTCACCTTGGGGTCCCTCATGGCACATCGGGGTCTCTCCTGTCACCCTGGGGTCCCTGGTGACGCTGCGGGGCAGCCGGTGGCTCCTGCCAGGGCAGGGACCGCGAGGCCGGACGGGCCCCCCCGGTCACCCCCCCACGAATGGGGAGCGGGGCCGGTTCGGCTGTTGCGGGTTCGCCCCCGATTCCGCCGGCGGGGGAAAAACCGCCCGTGCCGCCCCCCCCGCCATCTGCACAGGGAGGTATTTTAAGACGTGTCAGCGATGCTAAACCAGGCGAAAGGAGAGCGAGGAAGACGGGGATGGAGCGGGGGGGGCTGTGCCCATGGGGGGCACGGCCGCACTGCAGGGACCCCCAACGCATGGGGACACCCCGGAGAGGGAGCCGCAGCCCCCCCGGTCACTAAAATAACCGAGCGAGGGGGCGGCTGAACAGAATCTGCCCCCAGGGTCCCCTCCAGAGCCCGCGGGGCAGCCAGGGGACAGTTTGGGGACAATCTCTGCAATTAGCAGAGATTCATTTAGGGGCGCAGCGGGGGCCGCAGCCTCGCAGGGCCCGGGGCTGGTGCTGCCAAGGCCCGGCGCCGGTGCCCGAGCTCGTTTACCAGCACCAGGGAGGGCAGGACGGGGGAAAAAAGGCTTTTTAAGGGAAAACGCAGTTACCGTGTGCATTTGTAAAGGCGACGGCGAGCGGCGCGATAACTCAGTGCAACGGAGGAAAAGGCGATACAGTAACAGGAAATATTTTAATTTTCCAATCTCCGCTTTTCCATTTTTATAAACTGAAAAGAAAAAAATTTAATATATTACAAAATATCTGTACAGAGACAAAGGTACAACCGAAAGAAAGCAAACAAAAAGGCGCGTTCAGTCTGAAAAGGGAACTCGGGGCAGGTTCGGCGGGGCCGAGCGGCCGCTTCTCTGCTGGGGAACGGGCGACGGCGCCACCGGCACCGAACCCCAAACCGGGGGGAAGGGGGGAGCTGCACCCTGAACCACGTTTTAAACCCTTTTTTAACACCCTCGGGTTTCCCCTTGTGGTAAATCCCTTTGTGTTCTTTGTACAGAAACCCTTTGGAAAATAAAATTTAAAATAAAATAAATAAAAAAACCCCAAGAAGTGCTGGGGGGAACCCCCCGAGTGTTCCCTTTGTGCTTGTAGGGATTGGAAGCCTCTTGCTGGGACCAGTTAAGAAAAGCCACTGGGAGATGGAGCAACTGGTCGCTGCCCCAAGCTCCCTGGGGTGTCACTGGGCTCGGAGGGGGAGACGGTGACAATGACAACGGGGACCCCGCAGGTGCCACCGGCCACCCCAGAGCAAGGGACAGAAGTTCGGGACCTCTGTCCTGTGTGGGAGGTGGGACAGACGGACAGGAGCACCCCCCGCGGGCAGCGGCACCTCCGGGTCCTCGGCACCAAGACAAGCCGGTGAGGGAGAAACATCCCCGTGGGGATATATGTATATATGCATATATATATATACATATACACATATATATATAACATTCCCCATGGGGAAACTACAGAAATTCCCCGCTCAGGAGCTGATGGGTTTATTTTCCGCACCCCGCGTCCTACTCAACTTTTTTTTTTTCCCTGCACATCAGGCCTGAACTGGCAATGAAATGAATTAAAAAGAAAATAACAAAACCAAACCAAACCCCACAAATTTACACTCGGGATTTTGCAAAGGGTGTCGCTCCTCGGTGCTGACTCAACGCTCGCACATCACCACATATATATATATATATATATATATAATATATATGGTTCTTCTCTGTCCCTCCTTCCCCGTGCGGCAGAGCTGCGGGTCCGGCTGTGTAAGGCAGGTTTTCCCCAGTTAGAGAAGCACCACCTATCTGGGTGCATATTTATGTTTGTGGGTTTATTTTTTCTTTTACATTTCTCTCTCTGTATAAAAAGAAATCGAATCCTGTCAGCAACAAGAAGGTCTCTGGGCCCCCCCGGACTCCCACCCGTTTAACACTTCAGAACAGTCGTCTCTAAAATTAAAAGAACCGTCTGTTTTCCATAGGAAAGTCCTACTCAGAACAACAACCCCCCCCAAAAAAAAGCTCATAAATATGTACCTTTGCTTTATTCATCTCTTTTTAAGTCTCATGGAAACGGACAACATCGCAATGTTCTGCGGGAGGAGGAAATGAAGCCTAAATACTTCCTTGAAAACAACAAAAATATATATATGCTTATAGAAATGATACATTAACACCTGCTGACGCCTCCAAGGGGCCATCGGGAACAAAGATGCTCCGACCTGGTGCAAATTCCCCACCAGAAATCGGGGCTTCTTTTCCTTTTCTTTTTAAATTCTTAACGTGTTTCGGAAGTTCCGACTGACACAGAAACCCGCGTTTTGAAGCGAGCTGTTCTCTTCGGCTCTTTATAGAAAGAAAAAGATGATTCTCACTGCCGAGTTCTGTTGGGAGAGACCCAAACGCAGAGAGACCCTCCAGAAAAGCCAATTTCCTAGGTTTGCCGTGCAAAGGGACCCGAACTGCCAGGGCAGCACAAACAGCGGGCGAGGCCGACGCTTTATGGAAAAAAGCGATTTCAGATGAATCGAGTCCATCCCGGGGCCCAGAGCCAGGACAGCCCATCCAGGCATCAATATATCCCCATAGTGTAGTTTTTCCCTTTTTTTAAAATTTTTCAAATGGGATTGAGGAAAAAAAAAAAAAAAAACAAACAAAAAATCGCATTGGGAAGCAGACTCTCCCCAGCCCTACCTGAACACTGAGAAGCACCAGTGCCCACCTTGGGAAATACAGAGATTTTTTTTGTAATTTTTCTTGCGTCTTCCCGCGTGGTTGGGTTTGTTTCATTCCTTAACCAATTCCCACCCCGGCTCCGCCGGCCCAGGGCAGAAATCTCAACCACCGGGAGCGGTGGGGTTTATTTTATTCATTTTTTTTAAATTCTTTTTCGGCGCTAACCAAGCGCGAGAGGTTTACAGCGAGCGAGACGCCCCAAGTGGGGCAAATCCCGGGGCGCTCGCCGGGAACAGAGCAAGGAATAACAAGAGGGAGGCTTTGCAGCAGCTGAAATGGGGATGAGACCTCGCTCTGGCCAAAGGAAAGAATAAAGTCACGTCGCTAACGCGGGGAGAGCTCAGTAGGGGCCCCCCCTGCCCCGTCCCCCCCGCGGGGGCCCCCGGCCGGGCCCTCGGAACGTCTTCCCGTACGAAGCAGCCGCCTGGGTCGGGGCGCCCCAGTTGTGCCCAGTGCCTGCCCCGCTGGAACCGGCGCCTCCCGCTCCCAGTTCACCGTAATTCTGAATTTTGGCCTCCGGATGCACCAGCGCGTTGTTGTTGTTGGTGGTGGTGGTGGTGGTGGTGGTGGTGGAGGCGCCGCCGCCGCCCTCGGTTTTCGGGAAGGATTGGCCGACCGAGTGGACGGTGGCGGGGACCCTGGCGAAGCGCAGGTCCTGGTCCCCTGGAAACTGGACCGATCCCGTGCCCTGGTAGCTGCTGGTCTCGCCGAGGTGGCTCACGGAGCCCAAGAAGGTCCTGCCCTTCCCCAGGGCTTGGCCGGAGGGTTCGAGCAGCGTCTGACCCAAACTCAGCTCCTCGGCGGCGAACCCCCCGTCGGAGCCCTCGGCGCTGTAAGTCCTGGAGGAGCGGGGCCGGCCGTAGTCCGAGGGTCGGGAGGAGGTTTGGTGCTCCTGGGCGAGCGGTTCCGCTTCGGGCTGAGAAAAGAGCTGGAGCAAGGCGGCGGTGACGGCCGGGGGCAGCTCGGGCGCCGCGCTGGACACGGCGCCTTCGGCCAGCGCAGGAGGCGGCGGAGGTCCCGGGGGCTCGGGGGGTCTCTTCTCTGGTGGGAGAATGCGAGGAGGACACGCTGTGGAAGGGTTACTTCTTTTAAAGACCGTCTTAAAACATCACGCGAGCAGATATAAATGCATTTCTATGAAAAACAGCGACAAAAAAAACAAACCACCAAAACCCAAACGGAAACAGCCTACCCAGTCCGCTCTCTAGGATGCGCTGGAAAGAGGCGGAGATGTTTAAAAGCAAAATCAATGCACACGTTAATTAACGTTTTCCCCCATCACAACAGCTGTACCAATACAGAGCGGAGGGAATTCCTGCTCTGGGATCAAAGGGGACGCTGAGCGGGAGACAGATGTGGAGCCACATGTGTCCCTAAAAGCAAAGTCTCCCCGTCCTCACTGCTCCGCGCGCCCGGCAGCTGCGTATGGATGGATTGGTTCAGAAAAACCCCAAACCCGCCCCAAAACGCACCCGAGGCAGCTCCTGACTGCGGCCACGCCAGCGAAGGCAGCGGGTGACACCCTCTCGTGTCCCCTCCGCTTCTCACCAGAGCCAGCCCTGCTCTACGACCTTTTGACAATTGAATTCCCAGTGTACACCCAAACCAACCTCAATCCACCACTATTTCGCACGCAACGTACACTGTCCTGGAGCATAAGAAAAAAAACAATTTTGTCCCCCCTCCCCTTCCCCCAAATCCCCCCAAAAGTCAGACCTGAAGTGACCAAGTTCTGCTTCAGAAGGACCCATCCTAGCAAGAACGCAGCCTCAACGCCCCCCCCGCGCTCCTGCTAATCGGTATTTTTGGTTTAGGGGCAGCAGGAGAGACAAAGCAGCCTGGTTATGCAGTGGGAAAGGTGAGAGCAGAGCTCTGCCCCCCCTGCCACGGCTGGAAGTGACAGTGACAGCGCTGGAAGTGACAACGGGGAGGCCGCGGGTTCCCGAGGACCCGAACCTGCTCCCGCTGCCTCTCGTGCCGATTTGGCCCACAAAACCCGTCCTGCCTCCTGCAGAGCAACACCTGAGCTGCCTCCTCGCCCACAACGGGACCGGCTACACCGGGATTCAAGGCATCACTGGCGATGACGAACACCTCGTTGGAATCAGATCCTCAAATCATGTGCAAAACTGGTTATTAAAAAGGTCAAACTTTATTGTGAAAACCAGTAGTCTTCCAGGACCACCCCTCCACCCGTATCAGTCAGTCCAACTTTAAAACTAGATTGTATTTAAATCCAGAAAAAACAATCTTCAGGTAATCTTTAAAGCCAAGCTGATTTGGGGACAGCATATATCATTTAAAATAAACAGAGAACAATGTTAATTAATTGAATCTGCTCTACAATAACCTAGTTATCTTCCAGTACTAGGGCAAAAATAAAAAATAAAAATAAAATAAAAGCACGATCACAACTGGCTCGTGGTGGGCGGGTGTGTTGAAGGCACGAGAACACGGCACGTTCAGCTACATTGCAGAGGAGTTGGGTATCGGGCCAAAAGAGGCTCCCCGGAGAGTCTGAGACAAACTCAGGAGGCGCTTCTAGAATTTGGTGAGGTCGTCACAGGCTGTCGCTAATAAATTCAAAAAAAAGAAAAAAAATCAACAGAAACAAAAGAGACGGAGACATTTACACTCACCTTCGCGGAGGAAATCCGGGGGTTCGTGGGTACAACGGGGTCTGTGAAACACGCCTCTGACTCGCCCTACAAGAACCAGCCCGTTGGAAACCCTGATGTGTGAACTGATGACTGGAGGTATTAGGGAAGAACTGACCCTTCAAGTTTCCCTTTCATTTTTTGCGAAAAAATAAACCCTTTCATTTTCACTGACGTATTCACGGTGGAGCACTAACGGATTTTAGATGCTTTGAGGACGTGAAGCAGAGCAGTATTTTTGTGTTTCGGCTTTTTGCCGTTGTTAAAACCTCCTGAGCAGCCCAGCACTTACCGCGGGGAGCGGGTCAGGGTCTTTCTCAGCCCTGAAATCTGAGATGTGACCGCACTCCGGCACCTTTCCTCCTCCCCCTCCGCAACATCCAAACGCCTCGGTCCCTCCTGGCCGCAGTGACACTAGAGTCATTCACACGGAATAATTTAATTGTTCGAACAAACGCGTGGCTGCACAAAGGTCGTGTTTATTTACCTGCGCTTTCCTCCGGGTGCACCGTCGGGGTTTTCCTCGGCCCCCGCTGCTCGCTGCTCTTCTCGCCGTTGCTTTCCTCCAGCGTCAGGACGGGTTCCTGGCTCTTCATCAGCTGGCTCAGCAGAACGGCCAGCACGTTCTGCATGTCTCCCTGAGCGCCGGCCGAGTCTGGAGTCGCCTGCTCCTCCGGTAGCTGCGCCTCGGCGGGCGGCTCTTCTATGGCTTCCTCCGCGGGCGCCGCCGGCGGGGCCTCGTGCTGCTGCGCGGTGGCTTCGGTCAGCGCGGTGATGGACTGGTTGAGAGCCTCCAGCTGCTGCTGCATCTCGGGGTTAGAGTGCACGTTCAGCAGCTGGGCCATCTGCGTGACGCTCAGGTCCGTCTGGCTCTGCAGCAAGTTCAGTAAAACAGCCAGTTCGCTCTGATTTAGCTGCTGGGTGATTTCTCCAAGGCCTGGAGAAAAGACACAAAAAAAAGCATCGCAGGAAGGTTAGACAAAGCTAATCACATCGGTTTATCGTGACACCGTACACACCAACGAACACTTTTCCTCCGGGTCCCCGGGCTGGGGGAAGGCACGGAGGCTCCAGGAGGAGGATTCCAGGATTTCCACGGTCAGCTCGCCCTCTCCAGCGTGCGATGGGCTGAGCAGCACCGCAGCAGCACCCGGTGGCACCGCGCACACACTGCACCCGCTGCGAGCTGCGCCGTTAACCGGGGCCGAGCTGCTCGCTGCCCTCAACCCCACCACCACGACTGCACACAGGGCTGTACCCTAAAACCAGCTCAGGGGAGGGTGACGTTGGATCTGGGAACAATTTCTCCCCCAAAGGGCTGTGGGGCATCGGAACAGGCTGCCCAGGGCAGTGCTGGAGTCACCATCCCTGGAGGGGTTGGGCAGACGGAGATGAGGTTCTCAGGACATGGGGCAGTGCCAGGGCTGGGGGAACGGCTGGATTCAATCTTGTGGGTCTTTTCCAACCAAAACGATTCTGTGATAAACCTCCCCATTCCTCCATTAGCTAAGCAAGGGCATCCCAAGGATCAGACCAGTGCCAAGGACCCCACCAGTTACGGTGGCAAGTCCGAGGACGCCGTGATGAGGATGGGAACCCTCAGCCCCTGTCCTAGCAAGCCGAGCAGCGAGTCTGCCAGCAGCTCAGCCCCTCCCGCGGTCTCTGCATCGCTCCACGGATCAAAATCACTGCACTGGAACGCAGATCTCCTGGGATGAGCTGAGCTGCTGCTTGGGACGAGGGCAGGGTGTGTTCTGCTGACACAGCAGAAGAAATTGGGTCAAGCAGAAGGCAATTCCTCGCTCAAAGTTGGGCTGGGATCACAGAGGACTCTGTCCTGACCTGCAAGTATCCAGGTTAGTCTAAAATACAGCCCTGAGCGGCACCACCTCCCTCTGCGCCGCGCTGGAGCAGAGCCTCCGAGTGACAAGGGACAAGGGTGTCCCTGCACGCTGACACTGACGCTGTAAGCCAAACTTCTTGGGAAGAAGGGCGCAAAGGTTTGGTTTTAGAAGCTTACAATTAAGCTCTTCTTGCTGGTAGGCAACTAAGAACGTGACGCTTGCTTTTCTCAGCTGTTTGTTAATCCAACCACCACCTTTTGTCCATCTGCCATGTTTCATTGAACACATGGATTGTGCATTCCCCAGAGCAAGAACTGTCTTCCTCGTTACTTGTCAGCACAACATGTGACACAAAGGAAGCTTTAGCCCATATCTGGGTTTTCACAAGGCTTCTACAGAACAACCAGCATGGTCTGGGCAGCTTTGTATCCAAAATACCTCCCCTCCAACTATTTTCTAGACACCAGAGAGCTGGTCAGAGTTTTGGAAACAGCGCACAAGTCCTGGTCCTGCAGGTCTTCATGACCAAGTGATCTTTTCTGCAAGTGCAATAACGTATGCTTCTGCCCACCAGTCACTAGTCTGTTACATCCCATGCCTAATCTTCCTATAATTTGATCAACAAGGTCAAACTTCAGCTCATGTGCACACCCTTTACCTGGCTATACATTCCAGCCTATGATCTACTCTGCTGGTTTAAGTGACTCAATGATTCCTTTCATTATTCTCTGTGAAATCGTGCTTCAGAACCAACAATGTGACTCGCAGAACAAATTCAGTCAGGTCATCAGTGAGTGACTCCTGAGGACCAGCCAGAACGCTCCGTAGCCAGAAAAAGAAAAACTAGGCTAGGAAGATTCTGGAATGCTCTTTCCATAGAAATAGAGCTGAAAGAACCAAACAGATACAACCCACACCCAGAGCAGGGAGGTGAGAGATGAGGAGGAGCCTTTCCCAGAGCAGAGCAGACACTGACCTACTGCATCTCCAGCGCCAGACTCCGCTTTGAGCTGGGCAGGCTGTGGGGGCACAGGACTGCTGTTGTTTTTGACAGTGTCTGTGCTCGTAACAGAGGTAGTTTCTTTCCGAGAAACTTTTGATAACGGTGGCTCCTCCACTGCGATCCCGCTTTGCCGCTGCCGCCGGCGTTTCTTGCTCCACAGCTCGTGGCAATCCTGCCAGTGGGGGAGGCTGCAAGAGAACAACACTTCACAGGTAAGAAACACGGCAAGAAAACTCATCTATTCCTCAAAAACCACAGAAAGCGCCAGAAGAGAAGCGCGTATGTTCCTCTGACTGCAAGCATACTATTAAACCAGGAAGGGGCAAGTCGTAGAACTGGGAAAGGCAGTGTAATCATGTGAATCATCTAATTTGCACTGGGATCTCGGCCCTGAGCGGACTGGGTCAGCTGCAATGCAGGCAAGCCCGCCAAGCTTTGAGAGTCCGGTGGCTTGAAGAAAGCAGCTGCCTTCAGTAGTTATCTGAAGGAAAGGGGATTCTCAAAAGCTTCTGCCGTACTTGCACGCAAAGGAACTAGAGCAGGGTTTTGTAACCTGCCTGATCAGAGCGGGAGAAAAGAGCTGCAGCGTGACACTGCTGACGGTCGCTCTTCTAGTCAATTAACAAGCCGCGTAAACGAGGCCTGGCCGGTCCTCCATGCACAGAGGATGTGTTACTCTCGCACATCTTCCAGAGTTTTAGAGCATCTTACAAAGATTAAACTGACCTTTATAAAACCAGCCTGTTATCAGGTGGTACAAAACAGCATCGGGAGAGCTATTTGCTCAGCCATATGACAAAGCACAAGGGCAGGGCTGAGAAAAGGACCCAGAAATAATAAATTAATTCTGACTGAAAAAACCAACCAAACAAACCACAGCCAAGCCAGTGGCTCCTTCCCAAAGCTCATTAGCAAGAGCTGGCTGTGGCGGGGGATGCCGGCCAGAACTTACTCTGGAGGTGCCATTTTGCTGAGGTCAACGTCCTTAAGGAAGTCGCTCTGCAGCGCCTGCTCCGCCGTGCAGCGCTTGCCGGGGTCCAGCGTCAGCATGTGGTCCAGCAGGTCGAGGGCAGACGAAGGAATGCTGCGGAGAGTCAAAAACAGCGCTGAGCTACGGGGTTGTTCTCAACGGGGGGAGAAATCCGCTTTCCGAAAGACACCCCGGGCCTAAGAGAAATCCATGCTGTCAGAATTCATTACTGAGTGATGCGGCGGCTCAAAGACATCAACAGAACCAGCATCAGCTGTGATACTTTCGGTTTGATTCTTGCCGTTTACAAAGAGCACTTCTGCTACAAATCCCACAAGATTATCACACGATGACACTCTCCCCGCAGGGAGCACGTCTCCGGGGTCAGACAGCCTCGGCACCACGAGAACGCCGCTCTGCCAAGCGTGCTTGCCAGGTGCAGAGGACATAGACACAGACACATAGATGTGTCAAGTGTGCAGAGGCAGAGAACCCCTCCAGAAGGCACCTGTGGCAGATCAGATATTGAAAAAGGGGACAGTGACCCCGCTCCAGCCTTCCCCAGGTGGGAGAAGCACTGCTCAGTCCTGCTGGGTTTGAGTAGAGCCAAAGGGTGGCAGATGAATCGCATGACACAACACAAGGGCCATAACCCGCACACAACGAAACTCACAAGGAGAACTCCTCACGCAGGCGCCTTCGGTATTGCTTCTTCGGTTTCATAGTGTTGAAATACGGCAACTTGATGACGTCCGGCCACACTGCTGGACAGGGGCTCCCGCAGAGCCGGCTGAGGGCAGAAAAGCAGAGGATGATCAGCAGGAGAAGCACAGCCAGAAGAGTCATCAACCCCAGCGAAAATGTTTCCTTTCGAAGCGACTGACTGTAGCTATAACCTAGGTCTGGGCACACTTCAACGAAGATTAGATAACCCTCAGGTTAAAAAGGAGGGAAAATGCTTTACCTTGAGTTTATAAACCATCCAACACAATTAATTTTCAATGTGAGATGTAATTTAGGTTCACAATTTTTGCACTCAGCTAACAACAGCGTTTACTTGAGGGCGCATACATTACCAGCCACAAATTTGGTAGCAGGTATGGACACCTAAACACCTAACTATTCACGTTTGCAGTTAGAGTCATTCACTGGTGCTGTTTTGCAGGCAGATTAAAGAGGGCTCTCCTAACACAGAGACTGTGTGCATGAGCAGTTTCTGCAGCACCTCTTCTCATAGGCATGCATGTGCAATGCTTTACCTGATTAATTCAAGCTGAGCCAGTTCCAGATTGGCTTGAAAAATAGGCTTCTTTGTAAACAGTTCCCCGAGGATACAGCTGGAAAGAGGAAAAGCAAGAGGTCACGACAGCAAACCCTTGGGACAACTGTTTGAACACCGCAGCGTTTCTGTTCAGAAGCAGCTTTGCCTGAGGAGAGTTATTTGCATCAGGGCTTGTAGTTGAGAACTGACAAACTAACCTATCTGTACAGAGTCACCAATTCTACCCAGCTGGGAAATAACGTTCACTAGTCAGCTGGTTAACGTGTCACAGGCTTCACGCTTTAACTCTTTGCAGGGGAAGGAGGATGTGTCAATAGCATGACAAAAAAAAAGGCAGCCAGGCTTCTCATTTTCCTCCACATTCAGCCCATTTATCTTTTCGGCTTTACTGGGATATCTGCTGGCCCAAATCATCCTGCAGGTTACTGCTTGTCACAGCCAGGATATCGCCTTGTACGCGCACCCAACGTTTGTACAGCTGGAAGGCAACAGAGAGAAGGAGGGAGGAGATAACTCTGACTCATTCAGGCCTTAACATCTCCCCAAAGTGCTCTGACAGGAATGGCAATCGGTGCCAAAAATAACTGTGGGGTGATACAGGCACCTGTCTGCTGGAACTGGGCTCCTCACTTGGAACAGGACACTGAACAGCAACTGGACCCCACAGCCGGACTTTCTAGAAGTCATTAGCAGGGTCTGACTCGTAAAAACCTTTGTTGCTTGCATAATAAGCTCTGCTGAAAGTTTACCTGTGAATATCACAATGGGAAACATGTTTTGGGAAATCTGCTCCCATTTCTGAGCACTGAATCCTTGAGATTCTGTTCTGAATCACTTGGAAAAGCTCCCATCTTCTTGGCTGAACTGCCCAGACTCCTCCTGTTCACAGGGCTCCCTACACTAATAGAAACCTGAAATATCTGCTTTAAAACATCTCCTAGATTTAGCTGAAAAAATGAGATGACAAAGACAAGAGGCTACAGACCAACTCTCTATCAGGTCATTAAAACCATGACCAGCACTAGGCTTGCCACCCCTTCTGATTTCAGTGATACATCGTTATCGAAGGTTGGTTGGTTTGGTTTTTAAATAGCGAGAATACTTTTTATGCTCTTATGTGCCAATACAAAAAAGAAGTCTAATTCCAGGAGTTTTTACTAAACAGTACAGTTTTAGCTGGGTGACACACACCTATTTCCTCCAAGCACAGAATTCGGAAGTATTGCACTCTGCCTCGCCGGAACACACGCAGCTTCAGAAACGAGCACAAATCCAAGGCCACCCTCCAGCAGAACTATTATGTTCACGTGCTGATGTTCACAGCCCAAAGGGGGCAAAAAGAGACAACCCAGGCACTTACCCACAGCTCCACACATCTATGGCCGGCGTGTAACGCTCCTCGCCTAGCAGCAACTCTGGAGGTCGATACCATAATGTAATGACTTTATTTGTGTATGGACGGCTGGAATGCAAGACACAAATATAAACTGAGGACAAGGACCACAAAACCCTTTACAAACTGTAATCTTTACTTCCAAAGTGCAGTTAGGCACGTAAGTAGAAGCAGCAGGCTTTGGAGTGCCTGGACTTGCACAGCACCTGCCTGATGTAAATAAAGCTGCTGAGGTATCACAGATTTTACAAGTCTGCTTGTGTGCACAAGCCAGTAAGTTGCAGGTAACAAGACCAAAAAATCCTGACCTACAAATGACAGCAGCAGGCTGCAATGACCGACTAGCGACTGATCTCAGGGCAAAACGCGGTCCGTGGCAAGCAGAGAAGGTGCTTCAGTTCCTTATTAGTTGGTTTGTCTCATTAAAAACTATTAATACCAGCCATGAGTATATTTTCCTACAGCTGGAGCTGCCTTAGATCGCTTACACTGGAAATCATTTCTCAGGCAATGCCAAGACTTCCAAGTGAAGGGACTACGTGGATATCAAGCAGCAAGGGGCTCACCCCACCCGTGCAGGCCGTGCCCCCCGCCCCGCGCTGCCTCACCTCTCCTCTGAGCTGTAGAGTCGGGCGAGTCCAAAATCCGCGAGTTTGATTTGCCCGCTGAAAGACAAAAAACAGCCCCTGGTTTGAATCCCAGCCGGGCTCACACGCTGTGAGCACTGAAAGGTGAGGAAATCCTAACAAAATGTTCGCAGTAATTACTTTCGGATATGCCGGTCTTAATTTTTTGAACTCTATTTAATGCTTCAAAGAAACAAACAAACAAAAAGGCAATAATTCAGTCTTGTCTCTATCGCAAACCCTTCCCAACAGGCCAATGTACTACAGAAAATTTTTAGATAGGTATCCAGACACGCGGATGCAATTATGCACAGTGTTATTCTCACAGGTTCAATGTTTTCTTGTGGGTATCCGGCTAAAAACTTGAGAATTAACAACAAATGAATAATTGTTATGTATTCTGTGATGAACTACTGCTGAACATTGCTATCTAGAGAAGAGACAGCGTTCACAGAGAACTGCTGCCTCCTACCTTAACCCTCAAGTGCTTATTTGCACACAAGCACCTCCAATAAACAGTATTTTTGCCAAAATACCATGGAGACCAAGTGTACACAGACACTCATTAACTTCAAGTCAACGAGAGAGAAAGTTCAGTGTGAGGAGCTGCAAAAGGCTGAGCAGAGGGCCTGACGCAGAGACACTGCTCCCAAAAGCAAGTTACCTGTTGTTCAATAAGATGTTGGAGCATTTAATGTCTCGATGAAGGAAATTCTTTTTGTGACAATAATCCAGACCCTCCATTAACTGTTTCATGAAAGACTTGATATGGTCCTCTGAGAAATGTACCAAGCCGGATTCTAGCAGCCCCATTAGGTCATGGTCCATGTACTCAAACACAAGGTAAAAGGCACCTGGTATAATAAAGAAAAAAGGGATATGAGACAAGAGAGACTAAGGAAAAGAAAAAATGAAAGCAGATTTAACTGTTGAAACATTTTTTTGGTGCTTTTTTTTTCCTAAACCTGTTCTTTTCTGACTCCACAGGAACAAATGCAGTGCATTCTTTCAAGCCTGTGTCTACCTCTCCTCAGCAGCACGACAACTGCTCTTCACTGGAATCTCTCCTTTGATGCAAGGCCAAATCCAGATGCCAAACTTGCTGAGCTGTGCATCAGGGAGGAATGCCAGAAAGAAAATCTACACCAGAGTGTAGATTTTTGGTTTTACATTAAAGGATAAACAAATGGAGTTGCATCACTTCTCTGGCTAATCGAAGCCACACCCTGCAGTGAACACTACCTTTGTCCTTCTTGAAATCCAGTGCATCTTGTTTGTCCGTGACAATTTCCTTCATGTTAACGACGCTGCGGTGGATCAGTTGCCGAAGGATTTTGATCTCACGGATGGCCGTGATGGGGAAACCTTCCTTCTCGTTGTCCAGTCGCACCTTCTTGAGAGCTACCAGTTCACCTGCCAGAAGAAGGCAGCGTCAAAGCCTCTGCATAAATCGCTGCTAACGGCTCTGCGGGTCTCCAGGGGGAAGCTGAAAGTAGCTATGAGCAGTCAACACCCACCAAGAAACAGCAGAGCCAGCTTTAGTTACCACCCTACTCATCTCTGTTACGTTGCTGTGTCAGGAGTTATCAGGATCTGAAGCCATCCTCACCTGTATCCTTGTCCTTGGCTTTGTACACCTGCCCGTACGTCCCTTCTCCGATAATCCCGATGATATCAAACTTGTCCACGCAACGCTTCCCCCAGTCACTTTCCGTCTGTCTCCTTTCCCCATAGCGAGGACAACAGATTCTGGAAGAGGGAGGGGACCGTTGGACACCTGAGGGCCGCTCCTGACCCACCACCCCGCAAACAAGCGCCCCTTCCGCTATGTTAAGCTGTGCCCCAAAAACACTGTTCAGTCTCAAATGGATGAGGCAAGCGGCCTTCAACTGTGAGTGGCCCAAATATGAAACAACCCACAGGAAACAGCTAATATACCATAACGAAAAAAAACCCAGAAATACGATCTTGTTTTCTCCATATTTCACTTCCTTCAATAAAGATGAGCCTGGGGACAAAAGGATTTAAATACAACTGAACTAAGTCTGGCTAAAGATTTAAGTGCATGTTAAGTGTTCTCCATCCAATAAATGGGGAGGGGCGGTGGGCTGCTGGAAAAGCAGCTGACAGATTTAATTTCAAAAATGACTGCGCTTTTAACAGCACCGTCCCTATGATATAGAGACTAAGACTTAAAGCTTCGGAAACTTAAACCGACATCTGTGTGAAGAAACAGAAAACCAAACAGCTCAAAAAAGCCAAAAAAACAAAGCAAGCCAGCCTTACTTTGGTCTCTTTTTGAAGGGTTGCTGAGGTGGTGTGGCTGCCTTTGGTTCCGGGGAGTCGGGAGGAGACGGGTCCCCCCCAGGGAGCTCCGGGGGGAGCGGGAGGTCCGTGAGTAAGTGTCGTGGTCTCTGCTCTCTGTCTTTCTTCACAGGTTTTGGAGGAAGAATCTCTTTTGGACTAAACTCCGAAAAGTTAATACAACACAAAAGTCAGCCTTAACAGCCAAATGACAAACAAGCAAACAAACAGCAACTTAATGCAGGACATTGAGAACGTAAAGTTAGGAACCCACGTGCCAAAATTAGCACAGCCAAGGAAATAATAAAGCAGCCTTAAATTTTATAATAATACAACAGGAGAGAAAAGCATTAGATTTGAACAGTGTCTTCAAATAAACACACAGCTCTCTGCAACGAGAACTTGCTAAATTTGCCCAAATCAGTAGTTGGAGAGTTTCCTGTAAGACAGCTCAGGTTATCAGCCACTTTCCACCCCTTACTTCCTTCTATTTGGCCCATTTATCACTTGTTAAAGACCACCAGAAACACAAACCCAGAAAGAAATCTCTCTATATAAATAACTTGTAACGTCCCAAAGACTGAAATGTAGCTCTAACTTGTGAAAATCACTGAGAAACCAAAAGTTGCCTTTTTTTTCCATATCAAATCACCACTGGCATCCGCAGTTTGGTTTAAACCAGCAAGAGTCTCACACGCAGAACTTATTTTCTCACATATGCAGCAGGGAGAATCCCCAGGTCTGAACATCCACGTATTCTCCACGCAAGCCTCCACTTCAGCAGGAAAAGAAAAACATCAGGAGCTCCAACCAACCTTCCACGGTTCATTTTTAGGGCAGCCAGCGGGAGCTTTGCTGTTTGTCAGCATCACCAGGGCTGACGCTTCAAAGTGAACTCTGCATAAATGAACTGATGGAAGTAGGTCGTTTTCCCAATTTTTTATTAGACGCTGCCTAATCTGCACGAAAAATCTCTGGTGAAATATAGTTAAGAAAGGAGGAAGATGAAGGAGAATATTACTGTGGCACCGAGCTCTGACACTTTCTGTAAAAAATAGGGGAACAAGCTTTTCCCATTGCTAAGAAGTCACCTAATGGCAGGTCACGCCAGCCTAGACCTCCGGAGGAAAGTACTAATACAGTAAATATCCCAGAAATACCAGAAATGAGAGAGCTGCACGGGCTGAATTACACCCCCTTTAACTGAAAATCCTTAGTGCACAGAATAATATCCAGCCAGGTCATTTCACCAAGGCAGAATCCACGTTAAGCCACCGAAGAGGTTCTTCTAAGCGGGATCTAGACAGCCAGGCCTGCACCCACACGTAGGAGGGAAGAGACTTGGTTTCAACGGAGCTGATTAACGAGGTTTTGCTTTTCTACAGCTTTCATACGAGTATTTGAAACACTAGTGTGCAGTTCTTACAGACGGAACAAACCGTAACAAAAAAAGCAGTTGTTGATCTGACTGTTTAATCCACTAATTGGCAATTAATTTGTTCCTGATAGCATATACTATTAGATATTTAAATCCTAAGCTTGGGCCCTTTGATCCTGCCAAAAAGATTCAGCCTTTTTCCAGACCCACATCACAAGCCACCTCCTCTGGAAAGGTGCGTTCAACCAGCCTTCCCGGGGGTCCCTTCTCTCCCTTCCACCAAGGAGCTTCCATTTTCTTGCTGACACACAGTCATCCGTGCTTAGTTACCTACAGCTGCTCAGTTAATGGATTTGCACGTCACCACTAGCGCTACGAGGTGGTTACGGTAACTTCAGTTACCCCCAGAACATTCGGATATTTCACCAG
The DNA here is from genome assembly GCA_013399365.1 of Pampusana beccarii. Taxonomy (NCBI): domain Eukaryota; kingdom Metazoa; phylum Chordata; class Aves; order Columbiformes; family Columbidae; genus Pampusana; species Pampusana beccarii. Next base: position 404,174 of record VWYH01001669.1, on the reverse strand, counting down.
GCATTTCTTTCAGAGCGAGAAAGCCAAAGACTCTTCAGAGCTGCCCAGGCATCAAAATTCAGAAGTGCCAACGCCAACAGCCTAACAAAGACTCCTAGAAACTTCCCCTCCCCTAAACCAGCAGGAATGTGATCAGTCAGGTCTGTATTTTCAATGATATTAGCGCTGGGAACAGCTGACCAGACCTTCCTAGGAACCCACACGAGCTGCGCGACTTCCCAGCGCAACACTGGACACGTACAAAGTTTGTTCCGCTTGCTCCTGACCATCTCTTCCCCTCCTCCTGCCAGGTGAGGCGGCCCTGGGAAGTGTAAAAACGTGACAGACATCAGTCTCGGGAGCTCAGCAACCCTCAGGAGAGGTGAAGAAGTCTCCAACGGAACGGGGTATATTTTGTAGTCGGACACTTCCAAGCGCGTTTCCAAATCCCACGCTCCCTGCGGTCTGGGAGCTGGAGTGTTCTCCCCATCAGCACATGAAAACAGAAGTCTATCTAAAAAAAGTGTAGGTTATAAACACAAAGGCAGTTGATTAAGTTTCCATACAGTCAGTGCCATGTGCAATTGCCACTAGACCCAGCAGAATGAAGCGGGATTTCCCATCCGTTTATCGGGAAAAAGTCGCTGTAAATCCAAGTACTAAGCTTAGCAACCAGCTGTAGTATCGCCCACTCTCCTAAGTTCATGGTGACGGCAGAGATAAAACACACTTTTACAAAACTAAGCCACACCTGGGTGGTAAAAAAAGAGCTCTAGGTGTGAGCGACTGAGAAATAAAATAGTGTTTGCAGCACAATTTCTGTGTTTGGGAATAAAGGAAGGCGGCAGCAGGACCTTGCTTAGAGCGGCATTTGAGTTGGGAAAAGTCTGCAAACCGTTAAAGGCTGCTGCTCATCATGGATACATTCAAACTAAATAGATATTTGCTGAACAACATTACACAGCTTAGGAAGGGCAACATGAACATGCAGAAGCCTAATTTTCGTGTTGATCACAGTGACAACGTTACCCTAATGTACATCGATAACCGGATAAACCATGAAGATCAATTAAATATATCAGGATATGCAACATATTGTGTTCACTTAGAGCACAGGGTAATTATATCAAGTCATAACTCTTGTGCAACACACTATTCATCAAAAAACACGCTTTACTAACCAACGAGGTACCCAGTACATCTTTAGCCATGGTTGGAAAGACACAGAAGTTGTTATGGAACTACAGGCTAAGCAGATCAAGTAGGAAAAAAGAAAAATATCAGTGACGACCTTACGTTAACAGCACTACAACGTACTAACAGGTACAAAAGGGAAAAAAATGTTTTTCTTCTCCACCTCCACTTTGGATATTCTGATCCATTCCCCTCTTCCCCTCCACAAAAAATAAAAATCCACAGTAAGTTTTTTTCAGGCAAGTTCATATTAGAAGCCAAGACCGTGAGCAGCCGAGAGCTACAATGACAGAATTCAGTGTGCGTGTTTTATCAGAAATGACGGGGAACAGAACGCTGAAGTAGGTGCAGTTTCACTCTCTCATTTTCAAACAAATACCTACTTCTTCAGCAATAAGGATTGCATTAATTATTCAGTAATTAAGACAATATTTAAGCTAAACCAATGCCATTTTGTACATGTGGGCACGGCCCGCATGTTTGATGAATTTGGAACAGAAATAGCTCTGGTCCGTGTCCTTGTGTTGGAACTGTTAAACTCTTTCTTGTTACTTAAGTTTTAGGGGAATTAAACAAAATGCAATTTCAAAATAAGCCTGTGCATGGCCTGCAAAGGGGTGCACAACTCCTCATCCATCGCTGTAACAAATACAAACAAAGAGCCACGTGAAACCTTCACTAACCAGGATTAAACCAGCAGCCAAACCTCTCTCTGTCACTGAGATGAGATGGACCTACCTGCACAGGACCACAAAACTCCCCACATGAACCTGACACGGCCAAACTCAGGCATGGCCGTGCAGTGACACATTTACACCAGCGCCACAGCCTTCAGGGCACTCTAGCAACTGTCAAACTAACCAAAAGAATCCGCTTATTTCAACGTTTTGCTTTTAAACGCAAAAAGGGTGCTCCGGTGTGACCTTACCTATCCAAGTCATCTTCCCCAACTAAAATAGGGGGGAGCGGAAGCGGAGGCAACGTTGACGTTTTCAGGTGCGGGATAGCAGCCGTCACAGACACTTGTGTTTTTGTAGCGACTTGGACAGAGGACTGAGAGTTCACCTGAGAGGATAAAGTAGACGTCCTTGGGTGGGAAGAGGGTGGCAAAGACGTTGGGGCTGAAGTAGGGACCTGAACGGGGGGCAGCTGGGACGGCGGCAAAGGCGGGACAGCGGGTGATGGAGGCAAAGGCGGCAGCGGCGGAGTCGGAGGCGGCGGCGTGGTTGTCGGCAGAGGCGGAGGAGGCGATTTTATTGAGGGTAGCGGGGGTGGAATCTCCTTTTCTGCTGTGTCCGGCTCTTTTGGAGACAGGAGGTCCTCTACCACCGCCACGGGCTTCAAGTCTTTTGTTCCCGGCTGTTTGGATTCTCTAACTGGAACAGGATGTTTCCTCTCAGAGTTCTCCTCTGCCTTGGGTTTTGTTGTCTCTGCAGGGGCTTTAGTCTCTGCGTTCGTATACAGTAAATTAACTAATTCCGTATCTGAAGACGATTTTTCAGATTTAACAGTTTTGATGACCTTTTTGGGTTCCGTTCCAGACTCCTTGAGGTCAGCTAAGCTGTTCTCCTTTCGGGACAGGAAAACAGGTGAGCCCTTTGCCTCCTTTCCATCCACCTTGGCTGCAGCTGCCGCCGCCGCCGCCCGTTCCTTTTTCTTCCTGCTGAGCTCAGCGCCCAGGCTGGAGTTGAGCGGCAGCCTCGTTGGGGATATACTGGAATGGCGACTGCGCGAGCCAGACCTCTGCTTTTTACTGTGAGATGATGAGTGTCTCGAATAGCCAGGACTTCGGCTCCGGGACTTCACAGATTTCCTGCGGAGAGAGCAGGGAGGAGATAAATGAAATGAAGCATCTCTCAGCCTCTGAGCTACTCACCAACGTCAACAGCTCCCTTTGAAAATAAGTTGAGTCTATTATTTGCCAACTAAGTTCAGAGAGTCCGTAACACTTGCCAGGAGAGACTAAATCTACTGAAAGAAGTTTTATTGACTAAAGCAGCACGAGCTCGAGGTCACCAGCCAGCCTCCCAGTATCAGCACCACCGCCACAACCGTGCTGTTAAAACAGAAATGAAAGATCAAGATGGGACAAGCCCCAAGGTAAAGACGAGATCACACGTACACGCACCGAACAGGAGACTTCACTTGAGAGGACGAGCTGGCAGTTTATGGATCTTTCACGGTAATTATGTACAACTTTAAAGGAAACAACAGATAAAATATGAGTGCCCCCACGGGAACGCCGCCTCAGGAAACAGCTCGCTTCAAGCTAATTTTCCCCCCTTGGTTCTTTTACTATCATCAGAACTCAAATTTGCATATTGTGATTCAGGAGAAGGAAAAAAAGCAAAAAAACTAGGAGTTTTAATTCTGCTTGAGGTATGTGCAGAGGGTCTCAGTCTTCATCTACAATAAATGGGCTCTAAAAATAGGTATATACACAGAAATAAAAAACTCACTGAAAATCTGTGTTGTGATCCAAGCAACAAGCAAGGCAGGAAACACCTCACGCCATGAGGGAACACACCGTAACCACGAGCTCACCGGAGACTGATGTGCAAACAAGACAGAAAATAACATGGAAGTGGAAACTGGTTCTTCCAGTGTCCATGTCAAAACAACCAAGAAGATCAAACTGTTTCCTGCACTTCAGGAGGAACCAGGATTTTGTTTAGTTCACTGTACGTGTGGTGGACGCCAAGGGGTTTGTACATACAACCCCAAACCTCGTGCTAACAGTGGTCAAAGAACACCAAGACTGTAGGTAGCCCTTACCTTTAGACTTGCAAAATAAATATACAACTAGAAGGAGAAAAAAAGAGTGTCATCTGATGCCACTCAACACTCCTCCTCTTCTAACACCGTTCTGTATTGGGAATGCTGGCCCGGCATCATCTCTTTTTCCGAGGTTTCTCCTAAACGAATTATCAGTCTGGGACGCAGTTTAGTATTTGGATCCTCATTCACCTGCCCCATCCCAGTGCAAAGTTGTCAGGGGCTGAAAAACCTGTTAGGTTTTCACCATGCTCAAAGACACTTGCAGGCAAAGGAAAACATTCCTAATGAATCCTGTAGGATGCAGCTTATTGCAGCCACAAACAGTTTTGGGGTGGGCATTCCCCATTACAATTCTTTCAGGAGAGATTGTTTAAGATACTCGGTTTCCTGCTCCCTGTCTCCCATAATTACCCCCCACCAGTTATTCCAATTCAACTGGTTGCAGAGCAACATTCTCAACAAGAGTGCTCAGCAGATCTGATATAAAGCATTCTTCCCCAAAAGTGCAATTTTACCTTATTTTTCACAGTGCTACATTAGAAACGCAGCCACCAAAGACACGCACGGACACAAACAAGGGAAAGGTAACGCTGGAGGAAGGAGTTTCACATCTAAATACTTCCATATTATCCGCTACACAAACTCCTAGAACATCTTCGGACATTAAAATGTTTCACCTGCTCCGAGCCACAACAGAATAAAGTGCAACCCGGCACCTGGGGAGCCTGACCACACACCCCACGCTCTAATTGCTCAAACAGAAAGCCAACATTTCTTATTTATGAATGCCTGATGACCTTTTGCCGTGGTGAGGATCTGCACAACGGCGGCCGCGACTCCAGCACGTGCTGCACTTGGTACAAAACACGACCCACCTCCTGCAAGCCGAAGGACTCGGGAATTCCTGCTTCTAGTTTCAGCTGCAACAGCAACAGTTGCTACAAGGAATGGCAAACCACATCTGTTATGTCCCCTGCTAACCAAATCATCTTCATTTCCTCCCAAATTGAAAGCGAGTTGTCTTGCACAGCCATTTGAAACGCAAACATTCTGTATTTTCGCCAATCAGCGCAGCGCATTGATTCACTTTCCTAAGGCTGTTATTTGGGACGTGGAGATTAAAGAAAACACAGAATGCATTAAAAATAAAACCCACGTTGTCAGTCAGTGGGAATAATTCAGTGTCCCAGAAAAGCCTGCGTTACCTCCGCTGAAGGATTTAAGCCACCGCCTGAGTGTGCCAGTTAAAGATGATTTTTTCTCCCGAACTCTTCCTGCCCCTCTGCAGGAGCCCACCGCAGAAACCAAGCAGTCGCTCCCCAGTTCTCAGCTGCCCCTGTTTCCAGCCTCATCTGCAGCGGATCCACCGCAGCTGATCTAGTGAGGCTGGTGGGGAAACTCAGCCCACCCACCCCACAGGTGAGTCCCAAAACCACCGTCACCGGCGGCTTCCGGAGCGGCCGTTTGACCGTGAACTCACACCGGATGGGCTGCGAGCTCAGCGAAGCAAAACCGGCAGATAAATTACAACTTACAATTCACCTAATACATGGGAAACACATTAAATTCCCTCTGTCTCTTTACTAGAATGACTTCAGGCAGATGTTTTCTGGAGGCGTAATCCGTGGGTTTTGTTCTGCTTTAAAAGAATATTTCACAATAAGTTATCTGCCCAGAAAAGAGAGAAGAGTAGTAGGTTATCAACTGAAGTCAGAGATTAAAACAAAACAAAAAATCAGTACAAGCTGAGCGTAAACAGTCAGTAACCTTTGGAATCTATTTTGGTTTGGGGTCCTGCATTTTGTCAGCGAGCCAAAGATGCCCTTAAAAAGTTTCCTGTGAGGATACGTAAGTTGAGAGAAGCAGCACAAAGTGCTTCAAAGTTGCTCCCATAATTAACATCAGGAAAACACAACTGCTTGATTTCTCAAGGCAGAAGCAACTGGCCATTTACAGAAAGAGTAAACTTCAGCTTCCCTGGAAGTGCAGTAACCTGGGGGAAAAAAAACCCGCCTCTATTTACCACTCCGGTTTCCACATGGGTTCTCCTTGGTTAGGGCTGAGCACACACATTTAACAGGTGCCATAACACACAGTTACATCATGAAGTATACATACACTTTCTACTACTGTATCCTTATTCTTCCAAAAGTATTAGCAAATTACATGTATTAGCAGGGCAAGGAGGATTGAGGGAAGGGAGAAAGACACCAAGGACTGCTCCTCAGAGCCTCTCAGGTGTACACAGAGAAAACAGGGCAGAGGAGAAACAGCCTGAAGGAAATTTTCACTGTGCAAACTCTCAGCAGGGTAGGTTTTACATAACAGCTTCCAGGGTGCTAAAACCACTACACCTCTGACAGCAAGGATAACAGCATTAATTACTTCAGGACCACTACGGAAGACACAATTCCTGAAGTTAAGAGAAGAGCTCTAGTAACAAAGGCCAAATTCCAGAAGCAGTTTGGGAACTGCTGACCACACCACACAGCATTTCTATAGCCATCACATTCCAGGTCACATCTTAATTGCCATGGAGCTACAATCAAAGCTTCACAGCACCCATGGTGACAACTGGAAACTCACTTAACATATGCTGAAACTAGAAAAGAAAGAATCTACATTAGATTATGCACTTGTGCATATAACAGGATGAGTAATGAACATCTGAAGTAAAACACAGAATTAGCACTACCTTCAAATAGTTTCCTTCTGTAGCAAGGTTACTGACTAAAGAAAAAAAAGAGAAAATTACAGTTAAGCCAAATACAGCTGGTTCCTACTTGTCTTTCCAGAATGTCCCAGTTTCAGAATGGAAGCAAGAAACTCTGAGAAAAGAAAGTTTAGGCTGGAAAGATGGAGTTCACCTGTGGTCACCTCTAGTCCAAGGAGAGAGAGGATACACGTCAGTTCAGAAAGAGCAAAATACACTCAACACAAGACACCCTCCTGAAAAGCGCGATTGAGTTTCCACCCATAGTAAACACAGACTTACAGAAATAGGTGAAAACAGTCTCCCTGGCTGAACTTTTCCCCAGGGAAGCACGTGAGATCCCGCAGCAGGAGCTCGACAGCCCCGTCTCCCTTCAGAGCACAGCCCTCCCCAGGAGCCCGGGCCACCTCCAGAGGTGGGTGTAATTTAATCCCAGGAGCTGGTTCAGCCCCAGGCCTCTCTGCTGAGAGCCAACATGGAGGCTGCGAACCGCCAGCCAGGGAGGTGTTTTCCAAAGCGTCGAGCACCATTTTAAAATGGAAGCGCCACATATTCGACCCAAGCGATTCCACACATATCACTCTGCAGCCAACCGAGGCCGCCAAGACGAGGAAGGGGTTCAACCCCTGCCCTGAGACACCCCGACCACCCCCAGCCGACACAGAGAGCACCCACCTGGCGATGGGGCTCCGGCTCACAGAGCGTTTTGCAGCGAAAGGGCTGCTGGAGCGCCGGCGGCTGTAAGGGCTGGGCGACCTCCCGCTGTATGACCCGCTGCCTCGCTCGTAGCTGGAGGAGCGCCTCCGGTTGTAGGGGCTGATGGACCTTTGGCGCCGGCTGTACGGGCTGGGCGAGCGCGTGTTGGACTGGTAGGCCACCGGCTCCTTGTAGGGTGGGCTGATGGACGGGCGGCGCGAGGAGCCGCCAGGGCTCTTCCTGTAGGGATCGTAATTACTGGAGGTGTGAGAGCGGGGAGGGCTGAGATCGTACTCCTGGATGTAGGAGGCTCCTGAGGGGCTGTCGTCCAATTTAGGGCTGTCAGACCATTTTCTGTGGGGGCTCCTGGATTTCCGCTTTGGGCTGTCAATCGTTTTGTAACTTTTTGGAGCGTCCCTTTTCCGATGGCTTTTACTGCGCTCTTTGTGGCTGGACTTGAGCTCCCGATCCTTCCTGGATTTCTCCTTGTGCGCCTTGGCCGACCGGGACTCCTTGTTGCTGCTCTTCGAAGACAGTGACTTAGGGTGCTCCTCACTTTCAAGGAGTCTCTTAGAGGATCCCGATATCCTCTCCTTGGTGGACCCGGACCTGCTAGATGCCTCCAGGTTCTTTTCTAACTTCCTCTCCTTTTCCGCCTGTTTGCTTTTCATCAGCTCCCGAATGCGCTTGTGCTGGTGGTGCCGGTGCTTTTGCATCCTCTCGCTCCTGTCCGCTTTCCTCTCCTCATTCTCCCTCCTGTCCAGCTTGAGGGCCACATCATCCGAGAAGGTATCCGAATCCGAACTGATGTCGTCGTACTCCACCAGCGGCTTGATCACCGCACCCAGGGGCGCCGCCGTCTCCTGGGCTGCCAGCGGTGACTCCTTGGAATGCCTGGACTTGTGGCGCTTGTGCCGGGAGCCCGGTCGGTGCCTCTCCTTGCTGTTGGAGCTCCCGCTGCCAGGCGCGTGCTGCGAGGACCCCCCGCCGCCCCCGTCCTTCTTGCCCCCATGTCTCTCCGGGTTTGGCATTCCTCCTCCACTGTGCTCGAGAGAGGGGAGGTGGGGGGGAAAAAAATTCCTCCAAAACCCCCCCTCCCCTCAAACTTCAAACTTCCTCAGCGCCCACTCCTCGCACCATTCACCCCGGCCTGAGCCCTCCCTGCCGCCAGCACCCCCTCCTACATGGGGAACGGGGCAGGGAGCGGAAGGAGGGCGGAAGGAGCTGGGGAAGAACCGGGGAGGGAAGGGGGAAGGGCACCGGCCTCACCGCCTCATCCGAGGGGCCCAGGCCCGGAGGGCAGCGCCGCCGCGGAGGCGCCCCGGGAAGGCGGGGCCTGGGCCCGCGATCGCTCCCCAGCACCTCAGCGCCGGGCCCCGCGCGGGTCCCTCAGCCAGCAGCCCCAGCGGCCGCCGCCCCCCGGCCCGGCCCCGCCGCCCCCCGCTCACTTCCCAAAGCGAAACGGCTCCGCGTCCAACGGGGGGGACGGGGGGAGAGCACCCGCCAATTCTCGCGAGATCCGCTCTCCTCTCGCGAGAGCCGCCGCCGCCCTCCGCCCCTGCGGCCGCCCCGCCGATCCCGCGAGACCTCCGGCTGGTGGGGGCCGTGCGCGCGCGCGCTCTCTCCTCTTCTCGCGAGAGCCGGGGCCGCCTCCGCGCGCGCGCCGCCCGATGACGCGCTCGCCCGGCTTCTCAGTGAAACTTTATTGGGGCGCCAGGCGGGGACAGCGCCGGTCCCGGCCCCCCCAACGTCCCGCAACAAATCTTTATGGAGGCGCCGCCGGCGGACAGGCGCCCCTCAGCGCCGCCAAGCTGATCCCGGTGTTGCCGGCCCCGTGGTCCCGCCGCTCTCCTCCGAGCCGAGCTTCAAGGGCTGGTCGCTGGGCGGCCCGCCCGGGTGGAGCAGCGCTCGCCGAGGTTGAGCCGCCGCCGGTGACCGCTCGGCTGCTCCGCGGCTGAAGGAGGCCGAAGGGGCGGGGGCTGAGGGGGGCGGAGCCTGCGGCGTACGCCCCGCCCACCCCTTCGCGCGCGCGCGCACGTGTGCCCGTCCTCTCGCGAGAGGCGCCGAGTCTCGCGAGAGGGCGGGAGCCGCGGCCGGAGCGATGGCGGCGGCCGCAGCCGTGTGAGGCCGGAGCGCAGCG
>VWYH01001669.1:380634-394646 GCA_013399365.1 Pampusana beccarii | reverse complement strand
GGCCGCGGCTCGTCCCCTCCCCGCTCCCGGCCCGACGCGACGCCGGTGCTGCGGCCCCCCCCGCGGGCCGCCCGTCTACGGCCGCAGCATGAAGGCGGCGCCGGGCAGCGCCGAGGGTGAGTGCCGGTGGAGGGGCGCGGCGGGCGCTGCCGCTTCCCGCCAGCTCTGTGAGGAGACGGGCGGTCCCGGCGGCTCCCGGGCACCGGGCGGCTCCGTGTCGCCGTGAGGAGTCTCTGAAAAGCGGCAGCGGAGAGGATGGGGGTCCCGCATCCGGGGGCTCCGTGCCGGGCGGGCCGGGGCTCCGGGTGTTCGTGCTGCTGCGGGCTCGTTCCGTTTGTGAGTGAAAATAAAGGCGAATATTCTCGTTAGGCTCGAACGTTGCTGAGATCTTGCAGAACTGTCTTTGTCACTGGGCTTAATGGGATCTTATCATAAAATCACAGAACAATTTGGCTTGGAAGAAGCTTCAAACTGACCCAGTGCCCCCCCTGCCATGAGCAGGGACATCTTCACCAGCTCAGGTTGCTCAGAGCCCCGTCCAGCCTGGCCTGGATGGTTCATCCACCACCTCTCTGGCCAACCTGGGCCAGGCTCTCACCACCCTCAGCGCCAACAGTTTCTTCTATATATCTATGTGCGTAAACCTCTGGAGGGAGGGTGTAAAGCGAAGGGAGCCCTGTTCATTCCAGGTGTGACCCAGGGGCCGTGGGCATAAGCTAAAAGGCAGGAGGTTCCACCTGGGTGTCAGGAAACACTTTTTGGTTTTGAGGGTGCCTGAGAGGTGGAGGTTCCGTCCCTGGAGAAGTTTAGAAGCCGTAGGGACATGTCGGGACATGGCCCTGGAGAGCTGGGGGGGGTGGCCCTGCTTGGGCAGGGACTCGGGCCAGGGGATCCCCAGAGGTTCCTTCCGGTCCCAACATTCTGTGATTTTAACGTAGCTGTGAGATATGAAGTGTCTGAAAATGTCTAGCAAACCTTTATTAATTTTGTACGCTTGGGTTTGATAAGGTGAGCGTTAGGTCTGTGATCTGTACGTGCATCAATAACGAAAACAAACCTTGACATTTTGCAGGTGAAGGTTTACAGGGCTGCACGCTGTGGCAGTTAAAATGTCATAGACATCTGTTTGCCTTGGACCCACTCGTGCCAGTGAGAGAGTTTATTTTGGCAGTGATGTCCGCTGGGATTTTTTTGAGAAATAAAGTGTAGAAAAAGCTGTCTCTTAGGAAAAAAAAAATTAAAAAAAATTAAAAAAAGAAGACAGTTATAGTGTTCCTGAAACCTCTGTTGTCTTTGTGAACGTGTCTGACTAGGTAGAAAGGGAAAACTGAACCATATCATTCTTTCTTCTGAATATTCCCCTGATTTACAGAAACGGAAAAGCTGAATAAGATGAGTACCCTCTTAGAAAGACTTCACGCAAAGTACAACCAAAACAGACCATGGACAGAAACCATGAAGTTAGTCCGTCAAGTCATGGTGAGAATTGCTGGGATTTGAGCAGGGGGGTTTCTGAAGTCTCTTTACTAATCATTTTGTTGTCCGTTTGTTTGTTCTGCCTTTGCCTTCCCTAATTACAACCTCTCCCTCTGCAGCCTTATTGACATGGGGCAGCTCTCAGCTCCGTGCCAGGAAAAGGGTCAAACATGTGGTTTGAGAAGCCCAAACCGTTCTGCCACTCGCTGTCTCAGGATGTTGTGTTTTATGAAGTAATTTGCTCCCCGTTCAGTGATATTCAAAACTCAGTGTTGGCTTAGTCAAACATGGGTTTGAAATATTGGTCTCTGGATAGGGGGAGGAGGAGGAGATAAAGGAGAGCAACATCAAAGACTTCTGTGTATATTGTGGTGTTAAAAGTTTGTCTCTCGTTATTTCTGTGTTGTCTCTTGTATAACTCTTAGCTTCTACCTATTAAAAAGTTGCTACAGTCTGTTCTTCCAGATGAGCAAGTTGCTTAAAAGAAAATAAATCAATTTGAGGCCTGCATCTGTTACCTGCTTCCAAAATGGATTCTGTTCTCCTGCAGGAATCACAATGAGGATATAGTTTTGGAATGAATTCTGATCTGCTTTTAATTACATAAATAAACCTCACTTGACTGATAAAAAGTTGCAATAACTCCCTCTGAGTGATCCACAAAAAGAATGTTTTTCTTCTTTTTTTTTTCCAACTAAGGAAAAGCGAGTTGTGATGAACTCTGGGGGGCACCAGCATCTGGTGAGCTGTCTGGAGACTTTGCAGAAGGCCTTAAAAGGTTTGTATGTTCTGCGCATGCACTTTGCAAACTGCTTAATGACAGTACGCAATGGAAATACTCCAACTCATGAAAGCAAGCGAGGTTGTTGCTAGGTCATTTTGCTGTGTTCCTGGTACAGGTGTGCTCCTGTTTGCATAGGACGCTTATCTTGGTGCCAGTCAAAATTGCCTGTGTTAGTTTTACTGCAAATTTGATTCCCCATGCGGAATAAAACCCATTTGCTCTTTGCAGTTCTGAGAACATTGTTTTTTCTCTATGCAGATTGTTCTGCCTGTACTTTGAATACAGGTAATGTAGGTGGTTGAACATGTGAAGGTGTCAGCAGACATGGGAGAGAGTAACTGCTTGAGATTGGTTTTAATGCTGATGTCTCATTGCTGGGGAAATGTGGAATCGTTTCACTGAGCCTTGTTTTTTGCTCTCTCCATCTAGTATCTTCTCTGCCTGCCATGACAGATCGCTTGGAATCCATAGCCAGACAAAACGGGTAGGTCTTCTTTATCTTATGGCGTTTCCCATTTATCCATACACATCGTAATCGCTCTGCTGGTTTGACTGGGTTTTTTGTGTGCACCTCATAGCAATTTTCGTTTTGTTTTGTATGTAAGCCTTGGATCTCACCTTAGTGCCAACGGCACTGAATGTTACATCACCTCAGACATGTTCTACGTGGAAGTGCAGTTAGATCCCACCGGGCTGCTGTGCGACGTGAAGGTGGCCCATCATGGAGAAAACCCTGTGGTACGTGTGACTGACAAATGGGGGGGTAACACCTTGGTGAGTTTGGAACTGCTTGTTCTAATGGAAAGTAAAATCCTCCATGGAGTAGCGCGTTCTCCTGGGTGAATAATTGATGTAGGGTATGTGTGCGAGGACCATTTTACTGATCTTTCATTTTCTCTGAGTGGTTTTATAACTGACAATGTTATTTGAGAAAGAATATTATTTCTAGAGGAAGGATAGGGAAATTAATCTTCTAAAACTCAGGTCTGTGAATGGAGAGTACTAAAATGTGGAATGCGGAAAGAAAATTGCTCATGGCACATGTATGAGATTTAAACTTGCTATTTGCATTGGCCCAGCCACTCTTCTGGAAACAGACTGTTTTTAATGTCTCTGTATAAATCATAGGTTTTCAACCTAAGCCTTCACAGTTTTAAAAGTTTATTTCAAATCAGTCATTTAAGAGGAAATAGTATTGCTTGAATTTGTCCCGGGCCGGGGGGCTGACAAGCAGAACTAGAACCGTAGCAGTGTGTAGTTGTGGGCATTGTGTTGCCTCTCAAGAAAAGCTGATGCTCAGAAATTTTACTCTCCTAATATTTTACAGTTGCTGTGCTGCACAAAGACTGAAATATCTGCATTTGACATTGATATCGTCATATTTTCTTTCCTTTTCAGAGTTGTCCGGAATTGGTGCAACATCTGAGGTGAGCAGCAAGAGCTGTTTGTTGCATTTTCTGGCAGGCTTTTCTTTGCAGTATTGACCTGACGCTATTTTATGTCTGGAAACTCCAAATGTTTCGTAACTGTTCCTTCCCCACAAAGTGTCTCTGCTTCTCCAGGGGATTTTCTGGCTTTGGTTCAGGTATTTCTGGTTCTGACTCCTGTGTGCAGCATCTTGGAAGCCACAGCACAACATTCATCAGAATCATTGAAGACAGATCATTTAAAGAACACATTTTGTAGCTTTCATATAGCAAAAGTCTTTTCTTCAGTGACTTAGTGTTTGTGTTAATATGACTTTTAAAACCAAAACCTTATTTGTTATGAATTTGAATACATCTTAACATTTTCTCCCTCTTTTTTTCAGAGAGAAAAATTTTGATGAATTTTCTAAGCATCTAAGGGGACTTGTGAACCTGTATAAGTTGCCAGGAGACAAGTAAGTCTTAAATACATTTATTTGCATCCACATATATAAAATTAAAGAAATCTAGAAGCCTTTAGTTCTGTGCTTCAGTTTTCGTTGCATGTGATCCTGCTGACTTCATCACCATGGCTTGTGTGTGCGCACAGCAGGTGGGGAGGGTTTCATGGGAAGTGGGGATGCAGAGTGAAAAGTTGTAATTTCTAAATGCTCAGTGTGTTGGCAAGTGCTGCAGCTGGTCAGCCAGCAGGTCTGGGAGTTGGGTTTCATTGAACGGTGCCTTTCCATTTTTCTTACTTTGCTTTATTTTGTGGTTGTTTTTTTTTTTTCCCAGCAAACTTAAAACTAAAATGTATTTAGCTCTGCAGTCCTTGGAGCTGGACCTCTCAAAAATGGCAGGGATGTATTGGTAAGGACTTCTACGTGGTGGTTGTGTTTTGGTGGTGGTTTATTTTTATGTACTAATTCTGCATCACGTTGGCTGATTCTGATCATGCCGAGTATTATATATCCAGGGAATGTCACATCGTCTGACATTATAGCTGAGAAGTACAATGCTGAGGCTATAGAAGACCCATGCTAGCAGGGGAATTATATATATATGTGTGTATATGTGTGTATATATATATATATATATACACACATTGCTTGGAGCTTTCTGAGCAATTCCTTTTTAACTGCAGAATTCAATCAAAAGAAAGTCAGGAAAGTAAAGAGTTGATAACTAGAGGGACTATTGGTAACGTTTTACAGTGAGAAATCGAGACACATTTGACCATCTTTCACTGCTGTAGATTTGGTGGGTAAACCACTCATACTGTAAAGTAGCTTTTGTTTTGCCTATAACTGTGAAGTTTAAGATAGTTCCCTCTGTGTGATCAAGAAGTGTGTAGATTGAGCTAAAATCTGCCATCAGCCCTTGAATTTTGGTGTCAGGTTTGACTCTGCCTCGTTACAGACCTGTGATTGCCTCTTTTGCAGGCAAGCCACCAACGCAAACCCCCTTGACAAGATCCTTCATGGCAGTGTTGGCTATCTCACCCCAAGGAGTGGAGGTATCTGTGATTAACACTTGAAAAAGAAACAAAAAATAAAATTACTTTGTTCAGGGTCCCCTTTATGGATGGTAGCTTCACATAAGCTGATGACAGTAATGGAAAATGCGAATCAAATAAAAGAGGGAGAAGGTGGTTGAGTATTTGTAAGTCGCACGTGATGCAGAATGCCAGCTTCTCTTTACAAAGCCACAGACGGTAATTTTATGGGGGGCGGCCACGTCTGTGTCTCTGACAGCAGAGGACTCGTTGATGGTGCAGTAGCTCTGCCCAGCGTGTGCTGCTGCGGGGTGAACGTTGTGAGGTTACAGGGGTTAACGATGGTGGGGTTCACTTGTATCATCAGCGTGCTTGTTCAAAAGCTTCTCTCCCACAGGTCTCCTGATGAATCTCAAGTATTACGTCTCACCCTATGATTTATTTGAAGATGGCACTGGAGCCCCTGTTATTTTGCATGAGAATAATGGTAGGTCAGCTTTAGAAGCTAGTGGGGTCTGCTGCTGGAAGGAGAGAAGGAAGCAGGATTCCAACAGTTTAGCTCCCCTCTGCTGTCACCTGTAACGCAGGAAAATCATAAATGGATTTACAGAGGACACGGGTTTGATGAGCCCATGTGTAAATGATGGCTCAGCTGACCGTCTCGAACCTGGAGGCTATTCTGGGTTTGAACCGGGCTGCTACCCCAGTGACACTCTGCAGACTGAGCCCTTTTCCTTGGGCTGAATTTAATCATTAATGTGACATTTATTCTGTTGTGGGGATACTTGTGTCGCTGCCATCTTACTGGAAGATTATGCATGTGCATAGACATCTGTCTCATGCTAAAATGGCAGAACCAAGTACCAATTAAACTTGAGGCTGGTCTTGAAAAAGAAGGTGAAGTTGTCCAAAATCATTACTTCTTTTGCTTTGTAAAGAGCATACCACAAACTTGCAAATGTATTTGGAATATATTTTAAGAATTATGCAATTGGCCTACTTTGCAAGAGAAAAATAGAGCATTAGGTAGCATTACTAGTTCGAATGCTGAAAGCTGTTCCTTGTGGAAGAAATAAGATATTTTCACTTAGCGATATTTAATTCATAAAACTTGCGTTGGGTTTTCGTCAGCTTATGTTGTTGGGGTTCTTTCGTGCCTCCTCTTGCAGTTCCTCGATCTTTGGGTATGAACGTGTCAGTAACAGTGGAGGGCACCATGGCTATGTACAAACTTCCCATCGCGCCGCTGATTATGGGCTCGCATCCAGTTGACAGCAAAGGGTAAGCGCAAGACACACCTGCCAGGCCCTTCACAGCCGCCTCGATTACATCCAAATTCAACGTTCTGCTGAAGTCAGAGTGGGGAGATGACTGCACGATGTCTTAGCATTCTATAAAGCACTTACGTTGCTGTCTTTAAGACAAGAAATATGTATTTGAGGCGCGTGCCATGCTCTTGAGGAGTGTCTTAGTTTTTAAGAAGGTATAAAATCTGCTTTTATTTGATCAAACAGTAGATAGGGTGTCTGGTGCTCATAGCAGAAGCCAGAATCATGTCCTGTATCTAATAAGATCTTTTATTAACTCAATATTTCAGAACTCCGTCCTTCTCGTCGATCACCAGTGCCAACAGCGTGGACTTACCAGCTTGTTTCTTCCTGAAATTCCCTCGTCCCATTCCGGTGTCTCGAGCTTTCATTCAGAAGCTTCAGGGCTGCACAGGTGGGTTGCAGATCTGTCAGACAGATACTCCCTCAGTTTTTATTCGTAAACTGCTGCTATTTTTTAAAGTCAGCCAGAAAAGTTGCTCAAGGTTTCGTGCTATTTCCAGTAAAACCTGGAGAAGTTTCTTTTACTAGATGGTAACACCATCTCTAACCCACCGTCTCTTTCTGGCTCGCAGGTGTAATTATTCTGTGCCATCTTGTTCCCGCAGGTATTCCGTTGTTCGACACACCGCCAACGTTTGTACCCCTGTATGAGCTGATCACCCAGTTTGAATTATCCAAGGAGGCTGATCCTCTGCCTTTAAACCACAACATGCGCTTCTACGCAGTAAGTATGTTGTTACAACTGGGTCGTTATCCCTGTAGATAACCCAGCAGTGGTAGGAATAAAGCAGAAATTGTTTGTCAGGCTCTTCCAGGACAGCAGCACTGTTACTTTCTGAACAAAGATGCTCCTCTCCCAGATGGAAGAAGCCTTCAAGGAACCCTGATTAGTAAAATCGCCTTCCAGCACCCTGGACGTGTTCCTCTCATCCTCAATTTGATCCGACATCAGGTGGCGTACAACACTCTGATTGGCAGCTGTGTCAAACGAACAGTTTTAAAAGAAGGTGGGTACCACATCAAATGGAATATAACGTGTGGATGATAAGAAACACTGCGTGATTTAATAAGAAGAAATGAGTGCTGCTGTCCTTTTTGAGTTTTTCCTTCTATATGGGGTTATTAAGCTGGTTCATCTCCCGCGTTCCCTAATTGAACAGTTGCCTTATGTTTCAGATTCTCCCGGGATCCTGCAGTTTGAAGTTTGTCCTCTCTCTGACTCGTGTTTCAGTGTGTCCTTTCAGCACCCTGTGAACGACTCCCTCGTGTGCGGTGAGTGGACTCGGGAAAAGCACGCGGGTGTTTATGGGGAGGCAGACAGGGTTTTCTTCCACCGTAACCAGGATTTTGATCTCTTCCAAATGCCTTTTCTTGTAGTGGTAATGGACGTGCAGGACTCTACCCACGTGAACTGTAAGCTGTACAAAGGGCTGTCCGACGCTCTTATCTGTACAGATGATTTCATTGCCAAAGTTGTTCAAAGGTAAGCTGGATTTTTTTGTGCTGCCGTGCACTCCAGATGAGACAGATGAACTGCCTCATATTTATCCTGGTGTTTTCGGAGCCGTTCTCTCTGTGGGTGAATTTTGTGGTTGTCTGGAAGAGAGGAAAGCTGGGAGCCCTATGGAAAATTCCATTCCAGACGTTGAACCGTAGCTACTTATTTTCGGGTGCGTGTCCGAGGTGTCTGTGCCTTCTCCGGTAGCTGGTTGTGAAATGTGGCAGAGCTCCCCTGCAGTTTGTCGTTTACAGAGGCCTTTTATCAAGGTTCCGCCACCCCAGCCGCCATTCAGAACACAGCAGAGAGTTAACAGGACACAGTACAGGCTTTTTGAGTGAGAATTGCTATTTTTTTAATTTCACGACATTGCAGGCTTGTCGTCCTTGAGTAGAATGTGGCATTACCATTGATTTTTACAGGGTTGCAGGGAACGAGGTTTGCCAAGCTTAGACAAAAGGGTTTTCTGGCAGAATCAGAGTAACAACGCGGATTGCATCCGGTACTTTAACTACAAGATGATGACCTGCCAGCTATTAGTTATTAGAGTGAAATGATTGATTAATTCTCCCTTTGCCGTTGCAAGGCAATGTGTAAAGGCTCGGTTGCCTCCTGGCTAGATAAGCGTGACGGGATAAGTGTAAATAGAACAGAACAGCAGGGAATTTCCAGTGCCTGGACCTGTTGCTCTCTTGTGCCTAGGAGCCTTACAGCTTGCTTTACGTCTGATAGAGTTGTTAAAACGTCTTCAGTGAACGTCACGGAAGGGCAGCAAAATGCACGCTGAACCCTCTGTTCTGTGTCTTGCAGGTGTATGTCCATCCCTGTCACCATGAGAGCAATTCGTAGAAAAGCAGAAACGATCCAAGCAGACACACCAGCCTTGTCCCTCATTGCAGAGACAGTCGAGGACATGGTGAAGAAAAACCTTCCCCCCGCCAGCAGCCCCGGGTATGGCATGACCACGGGCAGCAACCCCATGAGCGGCACCACCACCCCGACAAACACTTTTCCCGGGGGGCCCATCACTACTTTGTTTAACATGAGCATAAGCATGAAAGAGAGGCACGACTCGATGGGCCATGGCGAGGACTTCAGCAAAGTGTCGCAGAACCCGATCCTCACTAGTTTGTTGCAGATCACGGGGAACGTGGGCTCGACCATTGGCTCGAGTCCCACCCCTCCCCATCACACGCCACCACCCGTGTCCTCACCCGCGAGCAACACCAAGAACCACCCCATGCTCATGAACCTTCTTAAAGAGAATCCCCCTCAGGATTTCTCCACTCTGTATGGGAGCAGCCCCCTCGAAAGGCAGAACTCTTCCTCTGGCTCCCCCAGAATGGAAATGGGCCCTGGGGGGAATAAGCAAAAGAAAAAAAAATCCCGTATGCCGGCCGACAAGCCCAAGCATCAGACTGAGGATGATTTCCAGAGGGAGCTCTTTTCGATGGATGTTGACTCCCAGAATCCCATTTTTGATGTCAACATTACTGCAGACGCCCTGGACACCCCTCACATTACTCCAGCACCCAGCCAGTGCAGCACTCCTCCCACCACGTACCCGCAGCCGATACCTCACTCACAGCCCAGTATTCAGAGAATGGTTCGACTCTCTAGTTCGGACAGCATCGGAGCCGATGTGACCGATATCCTTTCGGATATAGCAGAGGAGGCTTCCAAGCTCCCCGCCACTACCGAGGACTGTCCGCCCATCGGTACTCCCGTAAGAGACTCTTCTAGTTCAGGACATTCACAAAGTGCCCTCTTTGACCCCGATGTTTTTCAGACGAACAATAGCGAGAACCCCTACACAGACCCAGCAGACCTGATAGCAGACGCTGCTGTGAGCCCCAACAGCGACTCTTCAAACCATTTTTTTCCCGATGGAGTAGATTTCAACCCTGACTTACTGAACAGCCAGAGTCAAAGTGGCTTTGGGGAGGAATATTTTGATGAGAGTAGCCAGAGCGGAGACACGGACGATTTCAAGGGCTATGCATCCCAGGCTCTAACTACTTTAGGGGTGCAAGTCTTGGGGGCTGATGGGGGAGAAAACAAGTTTAAGGGGAGCAATCAGTCCGATACAGTAGATTTTAGTATTATTGCAGCTGCAAGCAAAGCACTGGGGTCCTCTGACATCATGGAGCATCACAGTGGAGGTCAGAGCCCTTTACTGAACGCAGGGGATTTAGGAAAAGAAAAGTCTCAGAAACGGGTAAAGGAGGGGAATGGTTCTGGGGGTAACATGGCAGGTCCCGGGATAGACGGGAAGCCAGGGAAGCGCAGCCGGACGCCATCCAGCGATGGTAAAAGTAAAGAGAAACTTCCAAAGCGGAAAAAGCAGGAGACAGATGGGAAATCCCCGTCTCACAGTTCATCAAACAGGCCTTTCACGCCGCCAGCAAGCACAGGTGGGTCCAAATCTCCTGGGAGTTCGGGCAGATCTCAGACTCCTCCTGGTGTAGCTACTCCTCCTATTCCAAAAATAACCATTCAGATCCCAAAAGGAACAGTGACTGTTGGCAAACCATCTTCACATGGCCAGTACACGAGCAGTGGCTCTGTCACCTCCTCCAGCAGCAAAAGCCATCATAGCCATTCTTCCTCCTCCTCCTCTTCTTCCTCCTCTTCAACCTCAGGCAAAATGAAAAGCAGCAAATCGGAAGGGTCGTCTGGCTCAAAGATGAGCAGCAGCCTCTACTCAGGCCAAGGCGGCTCAAGTTCGGGTCAGTCCAAGAGCTCGGCTCAGTCGGTGGGCAAGTCCGGATCCTCCCCCATCACCAAACACGGCCTCAGCAGCGGCTCCGGCAGCGCCAAGATGAAACCTCAAGGAAAGCCATCATCGCTTATGAACCCTTCCATGAGTAAACCAAACATCTCTCCATCTCATTCCAGACCCTCGGGAGGTTCTGACAAGCTTGCTTCTCCCATGAAACCTGTCCCCAGTACTCCCCCGTCATCTAAAGCGAAGTCACCGATCAGTTCGGGTTCCGGAGGCTCCCACATGTCTGGGACCGGATCAAGCTCAAGTATGAAATCGTCTTCAGGAATGGGATCCTCTGGCTCGATGTCACAGAAACCACCTCCTTCATCGAATTCTTCAACGGCGTCTTCATCTTCCTTTTCATCCAGCGGGTCTTCCATGTCTTCATCTCAAAACCAGCACGGAAGTTCCAAAGGCAAGTCTCCGAGCAGAAACAAGAAGCCATCTCTGACTGCGGTCATAGACAAACTGAAACACGGGGTTGTCACTAGCGGGCCTGGTGGAGATGACCCCATGGATGGACAGATGGGGCCAAGTTCCA
The DNA here is from genome assembly GCA_013399365.1 of Pampusana beccarii. Classification (NCBI taxonomy): domain Eukaryota; kingdom Metazoa; phylum Chordata; class Aves; order Columbiformes; family Columbidae; genus Pampusana; species Pampusana beccarii. The sequence continues at coordinate 383,348 of VWYH01001669.1, read as the reverse complement.
ATTCCTCAAGCCATACGATGTCCTCCAAACACAATATGTCCGGAGGTGATTTCCAGGGCAAACGTGAGAAGAGTGACAAAGAGAAATCAAAAGTCTCTGTTTCTGGAGGATCTGGTGACTCTTCCAAGAAGACTTCAGATTCCAAAAACGTCGGGAGCACTGGAGTGGCCAAAATTATCATCAGCAAACACGATGGTGGTTCCCCCAGCATTAAAGCCAAAGTAACTTTGCAGAAACCCGGGGAGGGAAGTGGGGACGGCCTGAGGCCTCAAATGGCTTCTTCCAAAAGCTACGGGTCCCCCCTCATCAGCGGATCCACCCCCAAACACGAACGCTGCTCTCCCAGCCACAGCAAATCGCCGGCGTACACCCCCCAAAACATCGACAGCGAGAGCGAGTCGGGCTCCTCCATCGCCGAGAAATCCTACCAGAACAGCCCCAGCTCCGACGACGGCATCAGGCCCTTGCCTGAATACAGCTCGGAAAAACACAAGAAGCACAAAAAAGAGAAGAAAAAAGTGAAAGACAAAGACCGGGACAGAGATCGGGATCGAGATAAAGACAGAGACAAGAAGAAATCTCACGGCATGAAGCCAGAGAGCTGGTCCAAGTCCCCGATTTCGGCCGAGCAGCCCCTCTCCATGACGAGCAGCGCGATGCTGGCAGCCGAGCGACCGGCCCGGCCCAGCCCCGAGTTTTTAATTGGGGAAGAAGATGACGATCTCATGGACGTTGCTCTAATTGGCAATTAGTTTCCACAGTATCTCGAAAAGATGGGCTCGTACGCGGGACCTGCGGGTTCCAGAGGGTGAAAGAAAGGAGCCGTTCGTTGCAAACCTGCCATGCTGATTTTTATGGGGTGTGTTTGAAGAGAAAAGTATTTCTGAGGATCTCCAAAGTCTGAACAGAAGGTGCGAGTGCCAGCAGCTCGTTTGGCCAGCCGGGTTCCCGACTGCGGCCTTCATCCTGCGGACACTTACACTCATTCTTAATTAAGGAGTATTAATGGCCCCATTAGTGTTAATGGGTGTAAAGAGAAGTGTGTGTGCGTGCGTGTGGGAGCAGCCCCCAAACTGCCGCAAACAGAAACGAAGGTTATTCTGGGAACGTCTGAGTTCCTCTGCCCCTCTTCCCACTCACAATAAGTTGCTTTTGGTTTTAGGAAGTTTTAAACTCATTATTTTAGGGCGTGTTTTAGGGTTGGGTTTTATTCTTTTTAAAAAGGGTGGTTGGGAGAAAAAAAAAAAGTTATTTATTTTATTTTGGTGGCATTTCTTCTTTCAATGCCTGGTTCAACTTCATCTTCCTCTGATGCGAGTCGGGCGCTGTGTCCTGTGGAGATCGGTGTTTTACTCCGGGTCCCACTGAGGAAGGATTATTCCCGTCTCATGTTTGACTTTCCCTTCATTTTAGCTATCTATTTCTCTCCGTATCCGAATGCCTCGTGCTGCTTCTTTCCACGCGATCTCTGTTTTCACTGTACCACGCGAAGCCCAAAGGGACTGGGGGAGTTTGGGTAGAGCCCATGGATTTGGGCAGCTCTGCAGCCGCTGTAGTTTTGGTGAAGTTGGTGAAATTCCGGCACATCTTGGAGCAAATCCCGGTGGAAATTGTCATCATCTGAGCGTTGTTTCCCCTGGGAGAGCTTCCCCAGAGCCCCCGGCGCTGCGGTTGGAAAGCGAGGATCGGAGCTGGGGATTCCACGGGATGGTTCACTGGACGTGGAATTAATCGCATTCGTGTGGAAGTCAGGAGGAAATACTGTCCGGCTGCATAATTAACTCAAAAAAAGCAGTTTAAAGGAAAAGAGCTGTGCGCGTTTCCTTCTCCGCTCGCCCAAGACCAAAGTTCGTTATTAATTTATGTGCAGAAAGCGGCATCACCATCACAAATAGAGGGAACAAAGGCTCCTCCTGACCCCGGGGACACCCGTTTTTAACACTTTTCAGCCCATTTTTGTGCCCTGTCGCCTTCCACGCCGTGTGATATAAATCATGAGAGACTGGACGGTGCTTCTGTGGCTGCGCTGAGAGATGAGGTACGCGCCGGCACGGACGTTTCGATGTGTAAACGCTTGGTTTTGGACAAATGTTTTATTTTTGAAAATATTTTTGCTTATTCTCAACAATTAGTTGACATCTTTCAGTATTGGAAAGATTAAAAAGAAGCATAAACAAAATAAACGCCAAACCTTTTAATCTCAGGTGGTGAAGTGGACACGGAGATTAAAAGAAAATGGTTCTTCATGGTGGTGATGTGAATACCTGCCTGGAAATTGGCTTTTTTTGTAAATGGGCCCGGGTCACCCCACCCTTCTGAGGCGGTTTCACCTTTTTTTTGAAATATTGCGAAGAACGTGTTTATTTACATGCAAATAAATCTCTTTGGTACAAATGGGTCTCGGGTCTCTGGAAATGGGGGGAAAGCGAGGTGGGGGGATCCCCAGCCACGCTTGATTTTCCCGCGGGAATGACGTCGCCGTGACGTCGCGCCAGCGCGGGCCGTGATTGGCTGAGCTCTGCGGCATCCCGGAAGGGAGCGGAGGGGCGGGGGACAACCCCCCCCCCGGGACCCCCGATCCCCGCGGCGGCACCGGGAGGGGGGGGGCCGGAATCAGGGGGAGGAACCTCACGGATCTCCCGCCGGTTGGGGGGGGGGGTGTCGAAGGAGGGGGGGGCTCCCCTCGCCGCCCCCCCCCCCCCGGGGGGCCCCCG
>VWYH01001669.1:363405-375256 GCA_013399365.1 Pampusana beccarii | reverse complement strand
GGTCCCTTAGCACCACCCACCTGATTCTGTGATTCCCATGGAGCTGCCAATGCAATTCCCGGTGTTCCCAGGGCTCGGGGCCTGTGTCCATGTCACATCGCAGCTCGCAGAACAGGAAAGGGAGTTGGAGCCTGTGCGCGCAGGGATGGCTCATTTTAGATACCATTATTAACTGCGGCCTGGGATAGATCAGGTAATTATTGTTTTCACAGCTGGATTACCTCACTGCGCATTTCATCTGACTCACACCATTATGAAAGCCAACCTGGTGGATGTTTTAACCTTATTGATCTGGTGTGAAACAGCTGTGGAGGGGCCCGAGCCTTTGTGTGGCCACTGGTTGTGTTTGCCATCGCTTTTCCTTTCCGATCAACCATCCGTTTACCTGTGGCAAACTCACCCCAATGCCCTTCACACCTCACCTCAGGAAGGGTTATTTTTTGAAACACCATCATTTGACTTTATTTCTGAGTATATACACCAATAATATTATCATAATCTCTTTGGTAATAGCTGGATACAAACCCAATGCTGAAAAAATTGTGTTACCACTAATGTGGAACTGTAGGCTTTGGAAAGGGGCAGAACTAGAAGAAGGTATTTGTAGTGAACCACCACTCTGCTAAAATGTGCTTTTAAAAAGGCTAAAGAGAACGAATTGTGATAGTGGGTGTTTTCTAGCACAGTCTGTGGCCCTGTGAAGCCAGGAAGCCTTTGCCTTATTTACACTCTCCTCCTTCATTGGTCTTGGATGTTGTTTTTATGGGCAACGGTGTATTATTTAAAACTTCGAAGGGCATGTGTGAGAAAGCAGCATCACTGTAAATCAAATATCTGTAATAGGTCATAAAATCCCCAGATGACCACTCGTAGGATGCTGAGGTTTTTTGACGGAGCTAAAAAAAGCAGACGCCCAAAACCATATGGTATTTTTGCTTCTCGCTGCTTGTCCCGTCTGGTTAACGTATAAAACCAACCGGCTTCGGCCTCTGCGGTCCTCGGACGCGCGAGCTGCCGCTGGCGTTTTCGGAGAGGGTTTGTCATTCAGCGCCAGATACAACTTCTGGTACAGACAAAGCCGATTAACTACGAGCTTCTGCCTCCCCAGTCTGTCCCCGGCTGCTCCGGGTGCTGCCCCGTGGGACCGTCGGGTGACACCGCTCGGATCCGCGTCCCCTGCAGCCTCTGGGCCCGGCCAGGCAAACGCCGCGAACGGTGATTGAAAAACCAGCACAGGGAGCTCGTAGGTGTAGCCGTGGGATGCTTTGTTTGCAGAAAACTGTCTCTTAGCCAAGGCAGGGATCGGAGAACAAACCAGATGGACACAAAGCGTATGAACGTGCCCCTTTGGCATCTGACAGCAGTTTCTAATTTTCTAAAAAAAAAATAAATAAATAGGGTACAACACGTGGTCCTCCCAGTTGAAATGCTATTTCTTAAATCAGAAGTAGTTTTCTAGCATCTCACCTGCGCGTTTGACTTGGAGGTTTTCGTTTCCGAATGCAAAAACGTGATCCTGTGTATTTGCACGTTAATCACCTGGTGGATTTCTGCTCCGGACCAGTCTCTGCCGTACACGACCATGTGCACGTTCTTTGTCGCGGGATGGGTTTCTGTAGGGCTGTGCTCATTTTTTGTTCAGCCTCATGCTTTTAGCGTTGCTGATTCAAAACAAGGAAAGACATGTCAGGCTCTTTATTTGACTTTGTTGCTGAGCGCAGAGTCAGGCTGCACAGAAAGCTCATCCATCCCCCTGATATTTCTTGCCAGCAGAAATTCAAGCTGTCCCATAACGACAAGCAGATGAAGAAGCGATCTGATGGTGTATGTCAACTAAATTGCCTATCGAGCTGTATAAGCCTTAAGCCTATAATAAGCCTTTTCGTCCAGGGTCCTCTTTGTCTCGGGTTTTGTGCTGCTTAGTCCTGGTTTTGTTGAGCGGAGCCCTGGGTGGGACCCCGGTGGCAGGAGGGGACCGGCCACTCCACCTTCCTGCACCCGCGGCCCCGCAGAGCTCGTCCCACCAGCACCTTTATTCACAGCCGTTTTCCTTGGAGACTTAACACGGATTCAACTGGATGTGTTCATTTTGTTGTTGTTTTCTTCTTTTTTTAAAAAAGTCCCCCCGTAACTAGGCGCTAGAAGGAGAATTCGCCCAGGCAGAGCTGCTTCGGGATGTAAACAGCTTCGTGCTTTGTGTCGCATCCTCCGAGCAGCCTTGTATTTCACTGGCGCTTCTGCGGTGTCGTGTTTGCGTTGCCACCAGGAAGGCAGCTCATCCTGCTTAAACCCGGCCTGGGGACGGAGCGCTTCGCAACAAATACTCGGTGCGTGCTGTTTGTTTTTCGGTTATTTCAGCCCTGTAACGCTGGTAGTATCTTTTTTTTTTTCCAAAATGAACGGAACTAGAGGCGAGGTGTTAGCGTATATTGACAGAGTTTGTGAGAAGTCACTTCAAAGCTTCTCTGAGCTTTTCCAAAGGAAACGCAGAATTAATTCCACTTTTTTTTTTCATTGTTTTGTGCTCGGCTTATTTTGCTGGGTTGGAGTTGTGAGCTGGGTTTGGCGTGTGTCTTGTCTTGTTTCAATGACTCTGTGCTGGGCTTGTTCATCTCCTCCGTATGCACCGGAGCAGATAAAAGTGGGATAAATTCTACCAGCGATACGAGATTTTGGGATGTGAGCCGGGAACTGCAGAACTCCTCAAGGGCTGAGACCCCATGTTATTTTTCACTTGAGTGTGCGACTGTGGCTCTCATTGTAACGACTGATTCGAGCACCTTTACTTGCCCGATAGCCACTAATTCCGTAAAGCTCCAAATAAGCTTCACCCCTTTTGCTCCACTGAGCTTTGAATTTTCTGCTTTAGAAGAAAAGTAAAGTTTGAGTTCAAAGTCCACGTCTCGGCTAACGCCGGGTGCTCGCTTGTTGGCTTTGGCACTGATGCTCCTAAGGTTAAGCCTGGTGTGATGCTGATATATTTTTCAGACCAGCCGCCCCCCTCCCGGTGCCTCCATTGAAAACCAGCCGGTTTTGTCGGCAGAGCCGTGTCCTAGAGATGCGCCCCATTGCAGAGCACCCGCGTTACGCTGCACATCAACCGCATCCTTTTTCTGCCTCTTGTCTCAAGTGGGAAAAATTCCGTGTAACAAAATGCTGAGAGTGCTTTTCAGCGTCTGCTGTTGGACAGGCAAGCGAGTCGGGTCTGTCTTTATGTCTAAACTGCGCTTTATTGAATAAAGTCCCTGCTGCTGTTGTAGTGGGAAAGTCTTTTTGGTATGTCAGACGAGTCAACTGTTGTTCTCTTAAAAACACAGCCAGTAACTTAAGAATTGTTTACAGAAAGTAGTTTTGAGCATTTAGGGTAACGTAAAATAAATGTGCTTTGTGTTGTGTACGTTAATATCCCTAATTACTTCCAGTAAGCTCGAAATGTTGAAATAACTCGTTTAGAAGCTTCTCAAGTGTATTTTTCCATACACAAAAAAGTGAAAAACAAACCTTTTGTTCCTGTTCCTCATCGGAACACCCCTCCAGCCCTTCCCCGCAATAAACCCCAAACCATTGCCAGATGTGACATTTCCAGGAGCGCGTTGCCCCTTCCCTGCCAGCGCAGGGAGTTTTTCCAGCTCTGTGTAAGCCGGGAAGGACGGTTTTGTGCCGAGGTGTGCTTGGCCACTGCCTGGGGAAATGGGGAATGTAACCGTCCTGGCAGCAAAGATTGACGTTTTGCAGAAACCGTTAAATAAACGCTCTTGTAGACAAGGTTTCAGGGACATGGGTTAGTGCTGGAGTTGGGTTATGCTTGGACTCGGTGATCCTGAGGGTCTCTTCCAACTGAAATAATTCTCTGATTCCACGTTTCTCGCTGGAGAAGCTTTTACTTGCTGCTGTGGAATAAGTCAAGCGACCTGATGTTTCGACCTCCGCATTAATACAGCAACTCTTTTCTTAGATGGAAACTTCCAGGATCTAACAAAACACAGGGTGAGCGCGGGGGTGCCGAGGGCAGCTGGAGCCGTTGGCCGTACAACCCTCCGCGCCGTGTCAGCGTTTGTGTCGCGGAGCAGGGAGACGTCGCCCAGCCCGGCCGTGGGCGCAGCCGCTGGATCCCTGCAGCACGCGGGCACCTCCTTTATGTGCTAAATATCGCCTGTATGCGTCCGCCCTGGGCAGGGTGGGTGTTGTGGCCCCAAGGACGGAGCCAGGAGGAGTCCCCGTGCTCGTGTGGCTTTCGCGGCCTGTCCCTGACAACGCGAGGCTCGCTCCAAGGCTGAATGAGTGCCTGCAGTGACACGATACTCTATATTTTAACTCGAATAACGCGTCCCTGCGAAGAGTTGCTTCACTTAGAGCGCTTGCATCAACTGTTGTTCACGTCCCTCTTTGCATGTGTGATGAGCACCGTCCCTCCGTGGGTGTTTCTTGTGCGGGGACACTCGTAATTATACCCTGTCATCGTTGCACGTTCAGCTGCAAAGTGCTGTCACCTCCAGCCCGTGTTGATGTCATACGGGTGACCCAGTTTGGGTGGCTGTGCCCTGTAATGAGCGGCTGACACCCCCCATGCCTGACCAGCAGCTGCCGGCAGCACCTCGCTGGAAATAAAGTGATTTATTAGCCCTGCACGGAGCTCCTGCTGCAGGGCTCGGGCTCCAGGTGAATTGAGCCACTTTGCGCAACTTTTAACGTTCTGAAAGGCGAGGGAAGGGTTATTGAAACAAAAGGAGGATGGCACGTTGTGCGGAGTGGCTGCGAGAAGGGTGTCTTTTGATCACTTCTGTCCAGTGCGGGGAATTCAGCGCCCAGGGTCTCCCACAGCACCCGTCCTGCCCCCGCACCTTTCAGTCCAAGGGCTTCTCTAGGAAGGCAAAAAACCCCAAACGTCCCTTTAGTGTAGCACTTGTCGAAGGGTGGCGTCTACAGAAAAACAATTTGAGGCTTCGATTTGCAAGCTTTTTCTTCTGAGCAGCGGAGCGGGCAGAAGTCGCTCCCTGTGTTTTGCACCGAGCTGTTTGTGAGCGTCCCTGACGTGCAGGCTCAGCTCCCAGCGGCGCGTTCTCACACTAAAACCCGAGTTCAGACAAAGCCTCGTTGCCAACACGGATGAGACCGAACGGGCTGGCCGGCGGCTCCCGGAATCTCTATTTTAATCCTTCCTGCCCCTCGCCAGTTCTCTTCCAGTCCGGTTCCTTTCGGAAATCTCCTCCTGTTGTCTGGTTTGCTCCTTTGATTTCTCTCACCTTTTTTTGTGAAGGGGCTGGTTCAGATGTAAAATCCTGCCCTGGACAACAATGGGAAAGGGATAGATCTGCCTGTCTACTGTTGTAACAGGGGGAAGAAAAATCACAGTCTTGTTTTCCCATGAATAATTCCTCTGCATTTCTCCTTCATTAAAGCTTTCTTCATAATTTCCTTAATTTTCCAGCCGTCTAATTAGGTGCTCCAGTCCCAGGACACACACGTGCTGGCTCCTGTCGCAGCCTCGGCAGCGTCTGTCCCGACCGGCCGCGGCAATCGCGGTTCTGCCAGGGTGGCGTCGTCACAGCACCCGAACGCGGCCCTTGGCCTGGGGCGATGGAACAGGCTCCCCGGGATTTGTGTCCGCTGGGGAAATGGCAAAACTTCCATTGGAATTATCTGCAGAATGATAACTGCCCGTCTAGTGGACCATTTAGGACTCGCCAAGTTGCGAGATCTTTTGTGGAAAGTGCTAAAAGCGTCTGCGGGGGGGAAAACAACCCTTTTCTGCTGGGTGACGTGTTGGGAAAGGGCGCCGGAGAGGTCGGGTCCCGCTTCGGCATCGTGCTTCGGTATCTTGAGATCATTAAAGATCAAACTGTGATTTGGAAACACAGCTTTTGAGTATTGGTTTAGCGTTCTCTGGTAGCAACGGCGTTATTCTGTTGGCAGTTTGTTACCGCTGATGGGAGCGTATTAAAGAAACGATGTTAGCTCTCCACATTAGGCTCCGGCGGTTCCTTTGGTAGGGGCCGGGGTTGGATGGGTGCTCAGGTACAGAATATTTGCTGCCTGGAGAAGCTGTTTGCTGCCGGCGAGGCCTGGGGTACAGCTTGATAAGCCACTGAGATCTTACTTTCCTTTTTTAACTCTTAATCTGATCCTCTGCCACTTAGGTGACCCAGCTGGTGCTGGCTTTATTTGCTTTGCATGCATGCGGCCGAATTGATTCAGAGCGCTTAATCAACCGATTAGAATCAGCTTTTTCAGACTGTAATTTCAGCAGCAGTTTTGACCAGGTATGTAGCTCAGGAAGATCAGCTCTTAGTGGTTCCAGAGGTTCAAGAGGAGCTTTATTCATGAAATTAAAGCTCGTTCTCATTCCCTGCTTTGCATCCTTCTGCATGGGATGAGGCATCACCGCTCGGCAGCCTGAGCTCACCCGTCGCCCTCATGATTCCCACAGGCAGAACTCTGTGCAGGTTGGTTGGTTGGTTGTTTTTTCGCCATGGCAGGACAACACGAAGTCTCTTAAATGCAGGTAGATAGCCCTCAAGAAGCACCTGGCGTCTCTTTTTCTTAGGACTCCTTAGAGAAGAGAAGCTTCTCTCACTCTTCACCGCTAGTGCGGTTGTTTTAGCTGGTCCAAAATTTCGGATTTATAAGTTGTCGGCCGCTATGGTAACACTTTGCACGGGCTGCAACAAGCAGCTCTGGCTCCGTTGCCTTGGAAGAACACGGAATTTTCCCGGAGTCGTCTCTCCTGCTGCAGCACCACGGATCACGTCTCTCTTTACACCGTGCTTCGTGATTTATAAAACAATCCTGCTTGCCCCTCTTCCCAAAAGCTCCTAAGGGATGATCTCAGACGATTTGCTACAGTTTTAAAGTGTCTGTGCTTTGTTTTACCTTCCCAGAACCGTGACACAGATGGAAGCCACAGTGGTGCTGCAGGTGGTACCTTCCTGTAGGCCGTGCCAGCCCACGAGTACCCCCTAGTTATCATTTACTTTAATAGATAAATAAAACATCTCAGTTTATATTTAATCTATCCACAGAGCATTCCTGGACCATTTTTTAAACTATATTGGATGTAATACTCTATCCAACTATGGTCCGATTCAGGAGCTTGAAAGCTTGAACACCAAGTTTATCTTTTGCGGATTTACTGGGCCAGATGTCTCTCTCGAAATGGCCTTGTTAACCAGCAGCTTCTTCCCTAGAGTGAAGTAGGTTTTGGTTCCTTAATGCAAATATACGACTAAAATGTTTGAATTGCTTTTGTTTGCAGATGTTCTCAAACAATGACGAAGCTGTGATCAACAAAAAACTTCCAAAAGAGCTGCTGCTTCGGTAAGTTTTCCTTCAGCCTGTGAGTTTGGCGACTGGTGTGTGCAGCCAGGAGCTGATTTTGCTGGTGTGCTCACAAATTACGAGCCGGGATTGAGTCACTTGTAAAGCAGTAGACAAACGGAAGCAGATCAAAGGTTTATGCTCAAGATTATTAGGTTTTATTTTTTCAAGTGTTAAATTGATTTGCTGGTCACCTGCTTTGTGGATGGAAGAACTGTAAGTTCTTAATGAAAATTAAGGGTAAGTATAGGCTAATGTGTAGAACAGGATTCTGGCTGTCTCTAAAATGTCCCATTTAAACAAAAAGTTCCTCTGCTGCAGTGACACTCAAGCAGATTTGTCTTGTTCCTCATCGGTAAGAGACAGATGTTCAGCACCCGGTCCCGTTGGCAGAGATCGAACAGCTCACAAGTTGTGGGTCTTGGTGGGCGATGCGCGTACGGACCCTCTGAAGTTTGTGTTCCCCACGCAGAGCGGTGGCGTTTGTGTGATTGCACCTCAGTCGTCACCGTTGGGTGTCTGGAAGTCGCGTTCATCAGAGCTTTGAGCTGGGGTACCGGGCTGGGAACGGTGAACGCAACTGCAGGTGGATCTCTGAACTATTAACGTGAACAAAATCCTTACGCTGCAAGGAGCCGTGTAGTACTGTCAACACTCGCTGGCAAGAAAAGGTCTGGGGAGAGGAGCTCTGACACCCAAAAGCGTTTCTAGCTCACTTGTGAGATAAAATGAGGAGAAAACAAAGTCTGACTTTCTTTTCTTTCAACTGCACCGTCTCCTCTATTCTCTGTAATGGCACCTCCACTCTGATTCAGTTTCTTTTGTTAGAGTATTATTCATCCAAAAGCAAGATGTGTGGCTTCTAGAGCCCTCCTTGCTGATACTGCAGGTATTTGGGGTTTGAGCCAAGGGATTGTGTGTGCGGTACAGAGATTGTTGTGTTCAATCAGCATCCAGCAGCTGGGAGGGATGGAGGGACGGAGTGACCAAGGCCACGGGACGGAGTGACGGACGCCATGGGACGGAGTGACGGACCCCACAGGACGGAGTGACCGGCCCCACGGGATGGAGTGACCGGCCCCACGGGCTGCCCCAGCCTGGCTGGGTTTGTGTGGTTTCTTGCAAGTGACAGCACTTGTCTTGGCCCAGCGCTTGCCCTGAACCATCGCTGTGGATCTCCTGCAGCAAAAGGGAAATTTGAAGAGCGAGAGAAGATGTCTCTGTGCATTTTCAGAGAGGGGATTCTTTTTCTGATGGAAGCAAGTAGGTGTCTGGTATTGCAGATGCAACAAAACCAGGATTTGCCCTTGTGTGAGGGTGACCAGACGCAGGCTGGGGCCAGGTTGTGAAGATCATCAGCACGAGGCGAGGAGCTCGTGTGGCGTAAGGAAAGCAGGGATTTAACTGAGATTTTGCACAGACCTCAGGGGAAGAGCTGTGTGGTCACTGGGACCTCGATCAGAGCACGGCTGAGCCTTCCGGTGGATCGTAGTGACACCAACAAGCACATCCAGGGCTGTAGGAGGTACCTGGCGGTGAGGAACATCTCTAGACAGTTGGGGAAGGTTTTGTGGTGAGTAGGAGGGAAGATCCTGCACCAAGCAGGGAGTTTTGTCAGGACAGTGCATGGTGTGGCTGGGCTCTAGCAGCACATCTGCTTCTGCCCTGGGGAGGTGTTTTGTGTCTTGATATCCCTAATCATCCTAACCTGCTGTAGAGCAGAGCAAATGTTCAGGAAACCTAGGAAAAAATCAGCAGATAGAGTTTATAAATGTTGAAGTTCATAAGTAATGGTTTTGAGAGTTGAAATTCACTGTTAGCATACTGCGAAAATGAATTAGCGTGGATTGACAGTGCAGCCTTTGAAAGAGAAACTTGGATGCGTTGATCTGCAGGAACCTCCCGTAAATGAGTGTCACTGTCTACAAGACAAAGACTTTTGTGTTTAAGCAGCGCTAGTGTGTAATGTCTTGTTCTCCGGTTTGCTCGTTCTGCAGATGGCATTGGTGTCTCATGTGTGTGGTTGCGAAGCGGAAAGCTGTACCTGAGCGAAATAAAGAGGAGGAGGGTGGAGAAGGGGTGAACAGCAGCCCTGGGCGCACCCCGAGGTACAGAAACGTGCGACTCCAGCCACACTTTTGTCTGGGGGGATGAGCTGGAGGCGCCAAGTGCTCAGGAATCTCTCCTACAGATGTGTCTTTGATTCAGCTGTCACGTCGTGTTCTGTCCCGCCACCTTGCTGGTGGCAGCGACGTTTGTCTCGCGTTTCCCTGAGTGCAGGCAGAGACATCAGCTCCCGGGTCACAAATCCTTGTCCTGAAACTGCTGTACCTGCTCCGGCTTTGTCCCCTGCCAGCTGAGTTTCTAGGAGCTTACACCTTTATAGGTGAATATACCTTTACAGGGCTTAAAATGAGCCCAAGCAGCAAAAAGTAGAGTTGCATTCGCCACGTTCATTCCTGCGCTGCCGCGGCTCCTCTTTGGGAGGGTGACTGAGCGGTGGCTTCGCGGTTGTTCCCTCCGAAGGGCATCACGTCCCCGTTCCCCGGCCCCGGCGTTATCAGCGCCCCGGTGAAACGGCGCGTGCACCGGTCGCTTTTTTATCTGCACGCCAAACCCCAACCCCACGCCTGGACTTTGAATGGCAGCGCTGGTCTCCACTGCTTTCACAGAATCACAGAATCACAGAATGTCAGGGATTGGAAGGGACCTCAAAAGCTCATCCAGTCCAATCCCCCTGCCGAAGCAGGACACCTAGACGAGGTTACACAGGAAGGCATCCAGGCGGGTTTTGAATGTCTGCAGAGAAGGAGACTCCACAACCTCCCTGGGCAGCCTGGGCCAGTGTTTCATCACCCTCACTGAGAAGAAGTTTCTTCTCAAATTTAAGTGGAACCTCTTGTGTTCCAGCTTGAACCCATTACCCCTTGTCCTATCTTTGTCCTTGCTTTCCTGAAGAAGGTTTTGCTCTCGGCGTGACGTGGGGCTCTCGAACAGCTCACGCTCAGCGGGGCGAGGGGGACGCCGTTCGTCTTTTCCTTATCGGTTCACAGGCAGGTCAGGCACTTTTCAGTTCTCCCCTGGTGTAAGCAGCTTTAGCTCCGTGCCGCCTCCTGCTCGCCCGGTTTCAGCACGTCCCGTCACTGGCACCGGCTTCGCCGTCTGACCTTCAAGCCCCACGTTGATTTATTCCTCGGGAGCTCGAGTTCTGGGGACACAGAAGCGATGGAGCACGTGGGGACCGGTGAGTCGGCAGCAAAGTTGTCGTTTCCTTCTGGCCCAACCCATCGGGATGAAGCGAGGACGGAGCGATATTTAACGTGACTGGTGGGTCGCTGACATAAACCGGCGTTGGTAATTTTAGAAGGCTGACGGTCTAAGCTTGCTCACCTCAGAGCCCGCAGCATCCAGGGATTTCATTAGAGTCTTGCCCCTAATCTAATTAGAGCGGCAGTGGGAAAGTGAGCGGTCCTGGGAAACCCTGAGTGGATTAAGAGGTTGAAACCTGGAAAATGCTCCAAGTGCAGCGTGTTTTAGGTGAATTGTCTGGTGCTGGACTGCTCGAAGTCCTGAACACAGGGAGTGACTTTGCAGTGAAACAATTTAATCTGCTGGTTTAATTCCTGTTTGGAATTCTCTGCCTTCACCTGCGGTCACTCTTTGATGATGAAGTTATTTCTGTGGATTATTTTCTTACTGTCAACTCTGATCTATTTCCTCATTGTCAAGTCCAGTTTTAATTTGAGCCAGAGGGTATTAGCGAGAGCGTGGATTATTTCAAGTGAACCTATAGGTTCCCTTTGCTTCCTTTCATACTGTGCAGATTGCTGAAAAGAGATCCAGCGCTCGTGACTCATACGTTACTCCTGTTGTAAAACAGCTGCTCAATCATTGCTTAGCCACGTGGGCAGCTTGTTTGTGGCTTTTGGGGATGGTTTGTCTGGTTTCGTTATTCTCTGTTTTTTATGTTCCCCAGTAGCTCCTTGGAGAACAAAAAGCCTCAGGTCACTGTACCTACAAGACCTGAACTGTGCTCCTGCTGTTCTCTCCGGTTCTTGTGCAGCGTTGTAGTTGGAGCCAGTTCCAAAAGGACCAAAATGCACAACAGAGTAGTGGCCGCTGCTGGAAAAGTAATTTTTTGCCGTCTGATTCTGCTGACGTTCCCAAGCAAAGGCAAGAGCGGGGCAGAAAACACTAACAGAAAGTGCTCTGGAGCTTTTCAGAGCCCGAGTGTCCGAGTTGAACAGGCAGGGAGCTCTGGGCGAAGCCGGGGTGGGAGGCGGGAGGTGAGGGGGAGGTTTCGCTCCGTCCCTTTTGCCGCCCGGGCCGGCGGGGAAGGGAGGAGCAGGAAATAGGAAAGAATTTGGCCAAGACCTAATAGCCCTGGTAGAGGGATGGGGTGGTTATTAATAGCTTGGGATTTCCACAGAGAAAGCAATTTTAATGAGAATATAGAAAGTTTGTGTGCTTATTGACCAAGCCGTTGTTCCCATGGAGTGTGATTTTTTTTTTTTTTTTTTTTTTTTTTTTTTTTTTT
>VWYH01001669.1:347424-363362 GCA_013399365.1 Pampusana beccarii | reverse complement strand
TTTTTTTTTTTTTTTTTTTTTTTAAATTTTTTATTCCTTTGCTCCTATGATGGGAATCTAGGGTGAAAATGAGAATTTTCCGCAGCTTCTCTCATTTCCCCAGGCTTTCCTTGTATTGTTGTACATCGACATTGTGCTAAATAGATCCTCAGTGCTCGCATACATGCACAAATACATGACGTTTAATTCAAGGGGAAGACTTGACTATAAGAGGTGAAAGCGAGCGCGGAGCTGCCGCTGGAATCCAGAGGTGGGTTCCCAAAACACCGTTCCAGTAAAGTGCGTATTAGCTCTTTTCCACACCTTTTCCACCCCTCTTCACTGTCAGCACGTCACCGTGAATTTTGTCTCGAGATGTGTACGGAACAGATGAGAAGTATTTTGAACCAGGCTCCTTGGATCTAAGAGCGTCTTTGGAAATACAAGAGAGCACGTGGCTGTTTATTCTGCTATATCCTGACTTAACCGAGTGTTTGTTAAGCTACGTGACACCTGCTGGTGTCTGTGTTTTCATAAATAATCTGCATTTATCCTCTGTCAGGAACATCCTTTTCTCTTCTTCCACCGACACTGATGTTTCTAAAGTGCTCTTTATGTACCTGCTAGTGAAGAAAGCTTGGTCATGCAATGGTTGCATCGTATCTTGAAGTTCATGAGTCACACAACAAGAACGTGCTGCCAGGAACGTCCTCTTGTTCTTCAGTCTCTTCCAGCACAGGCAGGTCTGCTGACAATATAGGAAAACTTAATGTACGTGCCCCCCAAGCCCCCAGTCTTGTGGGGAGACGGCTCAGGCTGCAGGTATCCAGACCATTGCTGATCTGGGCACGCGCCATTCCCCTCACAAAGTCTGGAGATTTTGGGAGCGCTGCAGTTCTGTTTGTTCTCACAGTTTCTCCTGGACAACCGTAACTAAAAACCATAAAATAACCGTATTGATAGATCGGGGCAGATTTGGGAGCTTTAAACGGGCCCGGTACTCCCTGCACTCACACGCGGGGCTGTGTGCGCCCGAGGGAAACGCGTGGATGTCTTAGCCCAGGATAGCATTGCAAAGTATTACTGGCTGATTCCTTTAGCCCGGTAAATAGGGCAGCAACACCGGGGTGTTGGCGCGGACACTCGGGTGTGCCCCGGCAGCGGAATGACGGACAGCAGCGGAATGACGGACAGCAGCGGAATGATGGACAGCAGCGGAATGATGGACGGCAGCGGAATGACGGACGGCAGCGGAGCGACCGCATCGGCTTAATGCGGAACACCTCTTTCCTAGACCCTGCGCTGACCCAACCGAGCGAATTGTCCGGCTGTGCGATGCTGCGGAGCGAAATATCCCTCCTCCCTCCGTGTGAACAACGCGGCCAGTTCAGTACAGCTGCGTGGAAGGGAAGAAACAGCCCGCGCACCAAAATCAGGCTGTGGCGTTGCTTTGTTCTCTTAGCTGTTCGTTATTTCACTGCCGGCTCTTGGAGAGCCCTTGCTAAAGGGGATGCTTTAGTTGGGCAACGGCGCTCGCAAAACAGGAGCCAAAGCAGACATTTGAGTGAACGTTGTGCTGTTAAACCAACCCTACGGATACCTGTAAGCTCCTGGTTTGATCGGCAGCGGATCGATTTGCTGCCAGTAAATACTACAAGGTGCGAGATGAATATTTCACAGCGGCTCGGTGTCTGTGTTTTGCTGTCATTTGGTAGCTGCTTGGTCTGCGCTTCTTTTCACAGTTCAGCTTTCAGCCGAATTACAAAGAAGTTTTGCTGCATCCAGTCCTTTTTTTCCCCCAGCTTTGTTTTCCCTGTTCTCGTTGGTTTTAATGCAGGTGACCAACACCGTGTCCCTTCTTTCTCTTGCAGAATTTTCTCCTTCCTGGATGTGGTGACTCTGTGTCGTTGTGCCCAAGTTTCCAGGGTAAGAACCGTCCTCCTTGCTGGTGGAATTTAACAGGGGGTTGGGTTTGGGTGACGTTCCCCTCGCTCCAGCCTTCCCTAGAACATCAAACCACGAGGATTTGTACCAGGGAGCTTTGTGCGGCTCTGCTATTGTTATTTAGCGTCCCATATTAATGCTGCAACACCGGAAACTTCTGATGGCAGCAGTGAAGGGGCACTCAGAGCTCGAATGCCATTTCACCGTTGTTTTGTTTTGGTTTTTCGTATTAACAACACATTTATGTTTTTTCCCCCCAATAAAGGCATGGAATGTTCTGGCCCTGGATGGCAGTAACTGGCAGCGAATTGACCTGTTTGATTTCCAGAGGGATATTGAGGTATAATTAAGTGACATACAAACCCATTTTTCCTGTTAAAATGTAATTACAGCCTCGAATGGATTAGTACTCCCAGCATTACCCTTTTTACCTTCCCTGGAGATAGAAATCATTAATTTCAGTTCTTCTCGGGGAGTCTTTATAAAAGGCTCGGCAATCCATTCAGCTTTTGAAAATGGACAGAATTATATATCTGTATCATGATTTAAAGGTAGTAATAGAAGGGAAGTGATAGTGTGTTCTGGAAACACAAGTAGAGTGGTGTGTTCTCGTGGAAAACTACTACTTTTGTAGAGCAGAATTTGAGCTGCTTTTCCTTTCGCTCAAAGAAAGGTCAACATAGCACAGACTTAGACCATTAATTGCATTAATCAGGATAAGAGACAAAAAGTAAAACCCAAACCCTTAGGATTGAATTGAACTTTCTAGTGCTGCGATGTCACTTTGGGGATTTTGAAGGCGGTTCTTTCTGCAGGGCCGAGTGGTTGAGAACATTTCCAAGCGCTGCGGGGGTTTCCTGCGGAAGCTGAGCCTGCGCGGCTGCCTGGGAGTGGGAGACAACGCGTTGAGGTAGCGCGGCCGCTTCTTCCTGCTCTTCATCGTGCTTTAAAGAGCGATTCTGTTCCTACAGCGACGCGGGACCGCAGTAATTTATGGACACTTTGGACCTGCGATCTGTAGCCTGTCTGTCTAGCTTAAAACGCTGAGAACAGTAACATAGGAGCCTTTTTAACTTAGCATTTTTTAACTTTGTGCAGTAGCCGTTTTTCTCGATTCTGATTGAAATAATACCAGCTGCTACTACAGGCTAATTCAGTAATTGGTGCTGAACTACAGGCTTTTGCCTTCAGGCTGGGAAATCCCAGGACAACATACATTATTTATTTTCTTTATTTACTTATTTGTTTTGTTTGAGACAATTTAGTAACGTTGTATCTGATGCATTATGCTTAAAACAAATGCCGTAAAATACCTGGAATTCTGTTGCCTGAAAAATATTTTGTTTTCCCTTTTCTTTAACACAGGACGTTTGCACAGAACTGCAGGAATATTGAAGTGTTGAACCTAAATGGCTGTACCAAGATCACAGACGCGTGAGTCCCGTTCTCATCTGCTTGCCCTGTCGTGTCCTTTTCTGCACGTACCGTGTTGTGTTTGCCGTCTCCTTTTGAGGGGGCGGCCGGGCTTGTGCGTGCGGTGGATAATACAATGTGAAACGTCGGTAACTTTTACCGTATCGTGTTCCGTGGCTCCTCTCTCGCAGGACGTGTACCAGCCTCAGTAAGTTCTGTTCGAAACTCCGGCACCTCGATCTGGCTTCCTGCACCTCCATAACCAACCTGTCGCTGAAGGCGCTGAGGTAGGAGTCAAAACCCGGCGATTTTCGATTCCCCGCAGCGTGAGCCGCCGTTGCCCCCCGTGCTTTGGAGGAGAATGGCGTAGGCTGAGGTGTAACCGCGATGAGAATTCAGACATTCCCCGACACACCTTGTGCCTCCTGGTTTGCAGAGACAGAGGAGGAGGAATCGGTAAAAGCCGCCCTTGACCTTGTTTGTATCAGTCCCGATGCTTATTAGCAGTAGAAGAGGAATTATATTCTATTAAAGTCTTGGAGGAGGGATTTTGGGGAGAGAAAAGTCTTAGTCCACCTTTTTAAAATGCTCATTTACTAACAGTCAACTTCTTCGTTGTGAACGTGCCATCGCACACTTAGCAATTGTTTCCGTAGCTGGAAGGTGAACACCAGCATGTGACTGTTTGTCTTTTTAAACTGCTTAGGAGACATAGAACTGCTTAAATCTGCTAAATGGAGTTGCCAAGTAATCTAGAAAAGGAAGGGACAGACAGACATTGGTGGGAAGATATTGGGACAGAGAAAAGGAGGCAAAAAACCCACTAAAGGTAACAATAGAGGCCAAGCTATTGAAAAAAACCCAAACTACAAGTAATATTCCAGTGGAATAAAAGAACATAGAGGGAAGCTGTATCGTGGGAAAAATACTGGAGGGTGAATCTAGACACCAGAAGAAAACAGATTCGAAAGAGCAATTTGATGATTAAATTATTTTTGTAGCTGCATTAAAATACTTTGAGCCTGTTTTTTCCTTCCCTTGAGGGTCTTCGTCCTTGTCTCTGATTCCACATGGTCAGATTTGTGCTGCAGCTGCCTTAAATACACGATAGTGTGTATACTATATCTCAATTATAAATTACGCTTGAGTGTTACTCCATTTGCAAACGCAAAGTTACACCTGGAAGGTTAGAAGCAGCATGGCAGGAATCAACCCTATTTTTGGTCTTTGTTGAGGTCGGTTTGGTTGTATCCAGATCTAGAGAGCCCATGGTGTCTGTCCTTGGCTGGGTGGTGTCCAAAATGGGATACATTTATTGTCTTTTACCCCACTAACAGCCGATTTTAGAGCTCCTGATGCTGCCTCTGGGGAGCTCTTCATTTCTGGAGAGGGTGTTTGACGAGTGTTCCCAGGGGGGTGCGGGTTGAACAGCTGCGCTCGCGTGGGTTCCAGAAATGGGCATTTCCTAGATCCTGGCTTGAAGCGGCCTTTCTTGCCAAAACAAAACCAGTTGCCACGTGCTTTTCCTTTCCATCCCAAGCGAGGGGTGTCCACTGCTGGAACAGCTGAACATCTCCTGGTGCGACCAAGTGACCAAGGACGGCGTCCAGGCCCTGGTGAGGGGCTGCGGGGGACTCCGGGCGCTGTTCCTGAAGGGCTGCACGCAGGTACGGCTCGCGTGAATCGCAGCAGCTGCCGCCTTCCCGCTGCCGCCGAGCATACGGGGCTCAAGCGTTGTGGATTTTTCTTTTTCCAGAAATGTTACGTTACTGGAATTACTCTGCCTGTTGGAGATTAACTGCTTTTATTGAAATTCTTTAATAGCTTTGAGCTCAGTATGAATAGCAGGACAGTGAACAAATTACGTATCTAGCTGTAGAATCGTTCTTTTCCCCCGTGGAGAACACTTTGAGCAAACTTCTTTTAAAGAGGAGATAACTCATGGCCAGCCCCATCCAATTCTGAAGGCTCGGAGAATTTTAGAAAGCGTGACGGCGCTTTCATCTGCGCTGGCGATAGGATTTCCGTGTCGCTTGGATCCTCTCGTTGGTCAAAGGGAATCGGCGGTCAGGAACGTGGTGCCGTTCCCTCACATCTATCCTGCGGCTCCTGCGCTGTGATGATGGATTTTGAAGCCGTTGCAGAGGTTGTGATAACACTGGTGTGCACGAGCAAGCCCAGCTCTAAGGGCTGTAATCTGTAGGTTTTCTCTAAATTGATACTACTGTCGGATTTTCGATAGGCGAGATGAGCATACGTGGCTGTAAAAACAACTTGATCAAAGCTAACATCTCAACCTATTTTGAGAATTCAGGTCACACAAACAGCTTGAGTTTCTAGGAATTTATGGAGTCGTGAGTAATATTGATGGCAATACATCCCTGTCATCAATTACTTGCCATCTGTTCTTATAGATTTAAGAATAACAGCCTTTTTTAGCATCAGAAAGCAACCTGGATATGTTTATGCTCCTCACATTGAAGTAAGACTTTTTTTCTGCGTTCTAGTATCTCGGTATAAAAATGGTTTTACTTACAGGTCCTCACTAGTGAAGCATTTCCTTAATTGCTCTAAATAGCTTCTGATTTCACTACCCGCTTTGTTAATTGCACATGTTCGATCAGATCAGCCTTTCTCTAAACCAGTAACTCAGGGTTGTGGGTCTTTGAACTCTGTTCCTGATGGTAAAAAAAACCCACACGTAGTTATTGCTCTGAATGTTGAATCTGCGGTACCTTGCCCTCCTCCCCTGTAGGTATCCAAACCACAGATGCTTTATTGTTCTCAGCGCTTTATTTTGAAGATTCCTTGAAGTATTAACAGGTCGCTTCGGTCTCTAAATTTTTCTTTCCAGCTTGAGGATGAAGCTCTGAAATACATTGGCGCACATTGTCCCGAACTGGTGACTTTAAACCTTCAAACGTGCTTAGTAAGTAAAACTCCCCCTGATTTCCCAGCTGAGCCGTCGCGGTGCGTTTGGAGCCGGCTCTGAGCAGAACCGCGCGCTCCGTCCCACAAACATGGTCTGTGCGGACAGACCAGCCCTCGCTTTACGAGACTTTTAAAAATGGTTGATGAAAAGCAGCTTTTGGGGAGCGTTGAATAAGCCCCCAAGGCAGCGTCGCAGCGTTCGGTGTGTCAGGATTGTTTGTCTCCCTGCCCACGGAGCTTCCAAACTCCTTTGCAGGACTGGCTGGAAAAATTCTTTCCATGGGGCCGGAGTGTTTGTGTGGTGATGTAGCCGGGCGGTTCCTCCGGGCTTTTTTATAAAACTGAACCAAGTGCAGTTTCCCTGCGCAGGAGGACTCTAAACCAGTTATTCTGCAGTGCCAAAGATGTAGACTTATGCCAAAAACATCGATTGGAATGGGCTCTTTGTACGTACCGTCGTGCAGTTATCTGACGCGGTGAGGAGCGGGACAGGCTCTTCCTTTGCCATGGAATGGGGTGAGGATTTGGGGCCCGTGGGGGGGCCCCTTTCCCACCCCAGGGAGCAGCTTTACCAGTTACTGCATTGGTGGGAGACTGGTGCCCATCCCTTAGCAACTTCCAGACCTGCATCTGGGCTCTAGGGGAGGAGCAAACAGGCAAAAAGGAGAAGAAAACTGTTAATTATTAATAATAAAGTTCTTGATCGCCTTAACTAAAAATCCCATGTTCTGCCGAGTTTCTGTTTCATCTCACTTGCTGTTTGCTATTTTAAAAGCAGCAGTGCCAGTCCCTAGGTTGGTGCTTTTCGGTGGCACTTGAGTCTGGCCTCTTAAAATCCAGAACCGAAGAATTAAGCGAGGTTTAACCTGGTCCCCCAGCAAGCGCAGCCTTTGCCACCTCTTGTCCTTTTTTCTTTTCCTTTTTCCCTCACCCTGCGTTGCTCTTAATCCCGTGCGGTTCCTCGGCACAGCCACGCTGAGTCTTGCCCATGCGTGGAAACATCTGGAGCAGATGTGTGCGCTGTTGCCGTCCCAGATGTGTGAGCAGAGCAGCGAGTCGACGGAGCTGCCGTGAGTTTAGCCTGATCTGAGCTGTTAGCCCGGCTCTCACCCTGCAGGTTTTGGGCCTAAAATACACTGAATTCTATTTTTACAAAGCCCGTTCGTGAAAACAACCTGCCGCGCTTTTTTTTGGGCGGCTTTTAGGTGCTTTCTGGTCTTGAGTTTCAGCCAAGAAGGTCTTTCCAAGCCAGGTTTGCACAGGAAGGCAGGGCCGAGCCTGCCCGGCCTCCCCCACCGCCAGCGTGGCCCAAGTTCCGAAACGTTCCCGTGCGGGCGGAATCGCTTTCCGAATGTTCACAGGTCACTTCAACGGGGCTTACCCTCTTTCAGCTGCTCCGGTGAAATATTTGAACGCGGTTTTGGGTTGAAAGAAGCGTAACTTGGCCTCCGAGTGCCCGGTTGGGAGTCTGAGAAGGAAAACATGCAGGGCCTTGCACCTCCGCCTCCGTCGTTATGGCTTGTGATGTTGTTATTGTTTTTCTTGTAGCAAATAACAGATGATGGTCTCATTACAATATGCAGAGGATGCCACAAGTTGCAATCCTTGTGTGCTTCAGGCTGCTCTAACATTACAGATGCCATCCTGAACGCGCTGGGCCAGAACTGCCCCCGCCTCAGGTGAGTCCTCCCCGCAGAGGATCCCGGTGCTCTATTCGCGTCGTATTTGAGCCGTTTTAGCCTCTGAAGCTCTTTCTGAAAGTGCGCTTTTGATCGCTGAGCTCTTTGCCGGCCGTTTGCTGTGGGATGGTGGCAGTTGTACCCGAATTTCTGGTTTCTGCTGAGAAAACGAGCAGTCAAAGAGCTCCGTGCCATGGTGGCCGGAGACTCGCTCTCCTTTTACCCCGTTGTGCTTCTGTTCTTTTATGAAAAACAGTTGAGGTTTGGTTGCTTTTGTATCGAGAGCTGAAAACACATTTAACCAACGTTGTTTCCTCGCGACATGTGATATTAACAGGGTTTTCATGATGATTTTGTAGCAGACGCCATTTACTCTGCCTGAAAGAGTGGCCTTCCAGCCACATCTCTGCATATGCTTGCTTTTTATTATTATTAAGACTTTTTTATTAGGACAAGTTTCTTCAGGAAGACTTCACTGTCGCTCAGAAAGTGGCCAGGTGCAGGACGAAGAGACAGGTTTAGTGTCTGACATCTGCCACAGCTGAGCGGCCTCTGTTAAATGGCATAAAATACAGGGGGAAAAAGAAAACACAGCTGTTTTCTGTGATAAGCTCATTGAAAGAATTACGGGTACAAAGGGCAGCACACAAGTGTGTGGAAACCAGTTGTGAAAGACGGAGGTAAAACCTGGGTTTAGTTCCGAATGGTTTCCGTGTTTATGGTCAGCTGCAGCTTTAGAGTATTGAACTCCATACGGTAAAATGCGTGATGCACGCTAGGAAAGTTGGCTTTTTTTTCATGGTTATTATAAATTCTTTCTGTGCAGAATATTAGAAGTTGCGAGGTGTTCCCAGCTAACAGATGTGGGCTTTACCACTCTAGCCAGGGTAAGTGTTCGTATCCCCGTGTTCATCCAATGGCTTTGCTTCCTTTTTGTGATAGATACGAACAAACAGCAGCTTTCTCCTGTGTGGATTTCAGTAGTGCTTTCGATGTTGGAGTGGAAGCTGAATTACAAAAATTAGCTTCTGTATAATGTCTGACATTGTCCTGACCCACACATCTAGGAGGATGTAAATCCATCTACGTGAAATGTTAAATACTGAAGAGTTATAAACTTTACTGTTTGCTTTGTTAGGTTCTTTTTAAATCGTCTAAATTTAATTGTCTGAACCTCCTTTCTATCAGTAAAAAACTCTGCCTTGAAATGAGTGGAATTGCCAGATTTTGGTGGTGTCTGTAAAGAAGCAGCAAACTTGCTTTCACTCGTGGTGTTTCATGGAGGCAAACCCTTCATTTTTTTAAATAAAAAATTAGCATCTTACTGTAGCTGTGTTTGTATTTGCTGTCTGAACTTTGCACTTAGTTTGTGCGTTTGGCTTTTGTTTGTTCCTAGAACTGCCACGAGCTTGAAAAAATGGACCTGGAAGAGTGCGTCCAGGTAGGAGGTGCCGCCTCTGGCTGGTGTTTTTATTTTAGCGCGGCCACAACAGTGTGGAAAGATGGTGAAAAATTCCATTTAAAAATCAGAACTTGATTTAGACTCCTGAGCAAGAAGGTGGGATATGTTTGGAGAAGAAAAACAGTAGTTGTGTAGGTTGATTTGTTTGTATTTCGTAGTAAATAATAGATCTTTAATAGTGCTAGGTGTGTCCTGGAGGTGATGTAGTAGGTGTGTGAACAGGGATCAAGATCAAGTCTCCGTGTGGCTCACACTGTTCTGTAGGGTATGTGCCGTATAACCCTGTCGAGGTAGCATTTGTGGGGGAAAATAGTTGAGTTTACTCAAGATCCCGTGAAAAATCTCCAAGAATAGACTTGAAATGGATTCAGATGAAGGGAGCGGAGGGAAGAGGATTTTGCTCCCTGCCCTGGGAACAGCCCGACCCAGGATTCTGCCCTTCCCGGTGTTTACAGGGCAGAAATTCAGGAGGCGACCAGAGGAAATTACAATAGTCCAGACGGGAAGTGATTTAAAGTTAACCCAAAAGAAAAAGGAACAAATTTGGGCCGTGTCCTTGGCCTGACTGCAAACAAAGGCAGCCCAGGTTCCCTTCGGAGCGCTTGGGATCACAAAGCCATTGTGTTGAGTCTCTTTCTTCCTGAAGAATAAAGAGGGAACCGTTTGGCAAGCCAGCGAGTTTGGAAGGGGATTTGGACACCTCTGGTCCTGTGAGGCAAACTTTTGGGAGACATTGTGGTTTTAAGAGGTTTGCTCGCTTGCTTCTCTTAATTGTGAGCTTATTTAGTGAGAGCCACTTAAGGAAGTTCAAAAAAACCATCAATACCTGTATCTTAACAGTCCTTTAAGGGCATGAGCTGATTTCTGTAAGGGACTGGAGGAATCTGCACATCTAGAATTTGGTCACGCAGATGAGTTCCTGCAAAAACTCACAGTTTTTCTTTCATGGGGGGGAAAAAGTCCTTGTGCAAAGCACCCAGCCTGAAAAGGCTTTTTCTTCTTTCTCTTTTTTCTGCAGATAACAGACAGCACACTAATCCAGCTTTCCATACACTGTCCGCGGCTTCAGGTTCTGGTGAGTGTTCCGAGTGAGACTTTCAGCATCTTTTCTCCAAACAAAGGGATTCTGAAGCGCCGCCTGGGGGGATTTGTCTCTTTGACTTCATAGACATCTTGTGAAAGCTTGGAGGAATTCAGCTAGAAACCTGACCCTGAAGAACCTCCTGTCCCTCCCCTGCTGCTCGCATTAATCGTACGCCAGGCACCCACAGCTGCTTGAAAATGAGTCTTAGGACACGGAATTTTCCCGGTAGCAGCCTCTGCGTGTCCTGAGCAGAGTTTGCCTAGGAACAGGCCGGGTGGAGGAGGCAGCTCGCTGGCTCTGGAAAGCCGGGTTCCCCTTGGTGGAAATGTCAGGCTCGCTCTCCTCCGTGTCCCTGTGTGTGCGGCTCCCTTGTTGTCACACAAAAATCTGTCCCCAAGTGGTGCTGGGGGTGCAGCCGGGGGGTTCTGTGCAGCCGCCCCTTCTGCACCAAAGCAACAGGCTGCTGCTGTCTCCTTGTTGGAGCTTTCCTTCCTCCTCAGGAACTTTTAAGGTGCTTTCCCCCTCCAAAAATCGCCCCGAGTAGGTGATATTACATTCTGCTGGTCGTTATATGCAGTGACAGGGTCTTTCCCGTGTTGCGCAACGCCACGGATTTTACACAAGTGCAAGATCTGCCCCAAAAAAAAAAGCGTGGCCAACCAGTCCAGGCCTATGGAAGGTGGACCGTCCTCTCTGCCACCCCCGTGTCCCCGACCCCCGTGTCCCCGACCCCCGTGTCCCCGGGCAGGGGCTGGCCGCGCTTTGCCCGCGGCAGAGGCCGCTGACGCGCTGTGTTTGGCCGCAGAGTTTGTCCCACTGCGAGCTGATCACGGACGACGGGATCCGGCACTTGGGGAACGGTGCCTGCGCCCACGACCGCTTGGAAGTGATCGAGCTGGACAACTGCCCGCTGATCACCGACGCCTCCCTGGAGCACCTGAAGAGCTGCCACAGCCTGGAGAGGATAGAACTGTACGACTGCCAGCAGATCACGCGGGCAGGGATCAAGAGACTCAGGGTAAAGAACAAAAATTAGAAACTGCACCACCGCTAAGGCTGGGACTTGGACAGTTCATCCGGTGGGGAGGAGGGAGGGCTGAGGTTTCAGGTTCTTTATATGGTGCTCATCCTTGGATCATCATCTGGGAAATTAATAACTGTCCTGCACTTAGAAGAGGGAAGAAAGAGCATCGTTTGTTCTTCCTCCCTGTGACCATTTTCTGGTAACAGAAAGAACTTGCACATCCTCATTCTGGGTTGAAATCGCGCTGGTGAGCCAAGGGAGTTCGACTCTAGTTTTTATGTGTGTGTTTGCAGTCTGAAGACCAGCCAGGCCTGTTCCAGCCTCTCAACTCTTGCTCTGCTGCGTCCCCCCCTCACTTTAACCGTATTTTTTTGTCTTTTGCAGACCCATTTACCCAACATCAAAGTCCACGCGTACTTCGCGCCGGTGACTCCCCCTCCGTCGGTCGGGGGCAGCCGACAACGCTTCTGCAGATGCTGCATCATCCTATGACACTGGAAGCGATCGTCCTTCGCGAACTGAGTATTTAATTACACTTGTAGAATTACGGTGGACACCCGTATCTTCGAGGAAAAGCGATACCAGTGTCATTTGCCAGGGCCAGCGGGCCGGGCCGCGCCGCCGGGCCCCATAGCCCCCCCATAACTTACATACACACCCCCCGCCCGGCCCAGCGCACCGGTGAACTCTGCAGCGCGGGACCTGGAGCCGGGTTGGCTTTTATTTTTGTTTCTGTAGGTGGATTGGTATAATTCTGAACCATTCCTACTGGGCATGCTCAGATGAAATCCTTGCGGTAAGGACTTCCGGGGGGGAGGTTTTTGCAAACCCAGATTGACTGTTGCTGCTGTTGAGGTTGGAATAAGAACTGAAATCCTTCGGCACGGGGAGAGGGGGCGAGGAAGGGAACGTGCTTTAACCCTGCATCTGTTGTCCAGAAGAAAAAAAAAAAATACTATGAAAATCCCAAGTTTTGTGTCCATTTGTCAGTGAGGGGATGAAACAGCAGCCGTTGTGAGGTGTGAGTTCCTTGTGCTTCTCTGCGTACCCGCTGAGCGCCCTGAGCACGCTCACCTTGGATTTCATAATTTCATCTCTGTGCTCGGTACCGTCCAGCTCAGAACCTTCCTGAGGCTGTTGTGATACAGCCTGGAAATCTGCAATGTCAGGACCTTATTGTTTTTCCCTTCCTACATCTTTCTTTTTGTTTTTTCACCAATTTCTAATTCAGTAATTTTTTTGAGATTTACCAAACAAAAGTTACGAATGGATAACTTATAATTCAAAAAAGAAAACAATAACCCACACTTTTTACCATGAGAAGCCTGAGCCCGTAATGATCCGTTGGGGAGATTTTTAAGCGGCAGGTGGGCTGCGCTGCAGGCTCGGCTCCTGTTGCTTCTTGGCCTGTTTTTATCAGCGAGAGGGCGTCCGGATTTGTTACGCACTTCAGATTTTGTCCCAGCGATATAACTCTTGATATAGGGAAAAAGTTACACTCTGCGTTCGAGTGACTGCAAGTTCCCTCCTCCTTCTGTCCTTTCGTTCTGCCCCCAAGAAAAAGCAAAGCCGAGTCTTTTTGCTCATTGCCCTGATCAAGAAATCCCGAAAATTCTGTCCTGTTTGTGCCGGTGGCGGCGCGAGCGCTGGGGATTCCCATGGCTTGCAGCTTCCACAGGTAAGTGTCCTACCCTGGAGAGAAGGAGCCGTCTGGCACTGCGTTTTGCTCCGTCCCCGTCAGGGTGGGTGTCCATCCCCGCTCATTTCAGTGCATTTTAGGGCAAAATTAACCCCGGTGCATCCACAGCTCCGTCATCTCACGGTTCCTAGTGGTTCTGGGTGCCCGGTGTGAAACGAGAATGGGTGTCGGACACGGAGCGTTTAACGGGGCAGGAATTGCTCCAACTCCAACAGGACACGGAGCGTTTAACGGGGCAGGAATTGCTCCAACTCCGAGAGGTTTGTGCGGAACAGGAGGAACTGGGCTGCTCTGAACCGCGCGGTGTGGACGGTTCCTGGAGCAGGAGGATGATCCATCACCCACTGCTGGAACGCGGCTTCGCCTTCGTGCCCGAGGATCTTACGAGGAGGGAAGAGCAGGAAAAGGAGGGAAGAGCAGGAAAGCGGCTGGTTTAGTGTCCCGGGGGTTGTTTTTCCCCTGAGGGTTCATTTTTAGGACGGGCTGTTGCTTCCACCGCTCCCGTTGCTCTCTGAGCTGTTCGGGAAGGGGCGCTCGGTGCCACCCAAACCATCTCCACCATCTACAGCGTTCCCCTCGAGCGCTTTTTAATCCCTTGCATTTACCCAATCCTCAGCGCTCTGGGTTCTCTCCTCGGCTCCTCCGCTTCGTTTGACTCCTGTCTCCGATTTTCGGGGTGGTTGAAGATAAAGGTGCATCCCGGGGTAGCAGACTCGGGCGGGCGCGTGCGCCTGGGGCATTTGATCCTATTTTATTTTATGTTATCCGTTTCAGACGGGGTGGCAGCGTTAAGGTAGCTCCAACCGCTTCACAGTGTCCTTTTAAGTCAATTATTGGTCTTCAAATGGGCTCTTCCGTGTGTTTGTATTTATAAACGCCAATAAACATCATTTTCCAAGCCGTGTCTCTCTAGGGCGATACCTTTGTAGAATGGGAAAAGAAAACCCTTTTGCAGGTGGTTTGATAGGGGCTGCGTTGGGGGATTTCTTTCTGTTTTCCATGCGTGTGCCCGTGTTTCTGGGGGCTGCAGGGTCCAGCATTAAGGCGATGTCTTCATAACGTCCTTTTGGGGCTCTCCCGCCTTCGATTTGAGGCTGTTTGCTGGATTTCAGCCATTTCCTCACCCTCAAAAACCAGCGTCTGCCCCCAAACCTGGAGCTGCCTCCGCAGGACCTGCCCCCCCAGGCACGGAAGGGGCCGGACCCTGTGTCACCGCCTCAAAACCCGACGGTTTTGCCATAAACTGGACGTTTCGCCCCGGCCACGCGGTGCCCTTGGACTTGAGGAGCAGAAACGAGGGAAACAGCAGATGAATGACCAAAAATGAGGCTTTTCTGCCCTTCCGACACACAGCGGCACTTTTTGCCCCAATTCTGTGGCCGTTCCCAGCGAGGATGAGGATGGGCGAGCGCGACGTTCTGTCTTAGCGGTGATTTAAAACACAAACTTGGGCAAATTCCTCTTTCCCGAACATCGTTGTATTTATTTTTTTAATTTTGCTCTGTTCAGGGCTGGCCCGCGGTGTCGCGATTTGGGGTTTTTTGGGGGGTGGGTGGGAGGTCAGTGTGCCCGGGTTCTCTGCTGCGGGGTCCAGGGCTTGTGCCCCAAAAATGAGGCTTAAAACATCTCATTTTCCGAATAAGGGGTTTGTAGGTGAGGTGGGGGGTATTTCGGTGTTAATGGGTGGGGGTATGAGGTGTTAATGGGTGGGGGATGAGGTGTTAATGGGGGGAGTATGAGGTGTTAATATGGGTACTGCTCCCTCCCTTTGGGTGTGGGGAGAAGAATAGAGAGTTAAAGGTGGGGATCCACGGGTGCTGCCCCCCCGGGTGCAGATGCGGGGGTCTATGGGTGCTGTTCCCCCCCGCTCCGGGATCAATGGAGGGTCCAGAGCGCTCACCCCCCCGGGATTTCGGATGGGGATCCCCCCAGCGCCCCCCTCGCACGCAGCGCCTCGTGATGGGGAGCAAGCTCCGCCCCCTGGGGCCGGCAGCCAATGAGCAGCCAGGGATTAGCATATCTCTCCATCCGCCCCCGCGGGGCGGGGGCAGCTGGATCGTGGCGCTGTCGCGACAGCGGCGGGGGGCGCATGACGGAGCCGCCCGGGGAGAACGAACCGCTGGGTCCCCCCGGGACCGGGCACGGCAGGAAGGTACGGGGGACCCCGGGGGGGGCACCGGGGGGGACCCTGCACCCGTTCCGGGGCTCCCGGCCGCTTTGGGGTGTCCCTGTCCCAACCCGGGGGGCTTCATCCCCGGAGCTGCCCCAGCTCCCCCCCGTCCAGGGATCCCCGGGATGGTGCAGCGGGGGGGGACACGCAGGGGGTGTCCGTGTCACCGGGGGTGTCCGTGTCACCGGGGGTCCCTCCGACAGATGCAGCGGCTCAAGCGCTCCCTGTCCCTGCGGACGCTGCTGCGGAGCAAGAGCGTGGAGAACCTGTTCCCGCGNGGGGGGATCCCGGGGGGTGTGGGGGGGTGCAGCCCGTGACCGGGACCGTGTGTCCCCCCCCACCAGGGAACTCGCGGCAGGGCCTGCGGTGCAAGGCGTGCAAGGCCGGGGTGCACCTGTGGTGCTGCGGGGGGATCTCGAACCAGCGGTGCCCCGGGAAGACGGTACGTGCTGGGGGGGGGGGGGACACAGCCCTGACCGCCCCCCCCCCCCCGGGGGGGCGCACACGCGTGGGCAAAGGCCCCCCCTGCCCACCGGGGGCCCCCGCGGGGCCC